>VWZT01013877.1:67735-124544 GCA_013397055.1 Pachycephala philippinensis | reverse complement strand
CCCCCGCCGAGCCCCGGAGGAGGTGCCGGGTGGCTGCCCTCCATGTTGGCATTGTGGCGGTGTGGGGCCGGGGGGACCCGCTCCCCGCCGCCCCCGGCCCCGCCGCGGCCTCCCCGGCCTCCGCGCACTTTTAGCACAGGGAACGGTTTCTCAAGTTGGACAAGACCAAACTCCGCAGCCGTGAGTTTGGCTGGTGGCTCTGTGAGCTGAAGCCTAGACAGACATGGCCACCATTTTAGAATGCAATCCACTGTGGGAAGAAGTAGTAAGCCTTCGTCTTCATCATCATCATCATCTCGACCGATGGTGTAGTGAGCTCAAAATTAGGGTATGAATTCTGATTTCCTTTTGTTGGTCGACTCAATTTGCTGAGAAATGCTGTGACGATCTTAGAACCATAGTTTGCGTAGTCAGAATTGTTAGTTTGTTTAAGGCATGAACACCCGCACTGGTGAGGAGAGGGGCTTCTCGAAGTAAAAATCTAATTAAACAATGTGTGAATCATCTTTATTTTGAGTGAATTGCTCTTTCCCTAAGTGGAGCGTGGTGCGAGTCTGGGGTGGTGCAGCCGGGTAAGGCACTTAACATGACGGCAACAACCAGAATGTTAAACAGGCACTGAGCTTACATCTCCTCCAGCAAGGGGGGAAGCTGACAGAACAGTTCTGCAGACTGAAGTTTTGCGAGAGAGACTTTGACTTCAAAGAAATAATGTTCAGAAACACACACTACTCACTTCGGCGTTTTGGTTGTTGCTGGGACTCCTGTTGGTGTCCGTCCTTTTCCTTCTGAATTAAAATAGTAGTAAGTTGCTGAGGTAGTGTCTGAGATGGCAGAAATGTTTGTAGCAGAGTGAATAATGTGAATCTTGCTGGAAAGGAAGGAAGGTGTTTCAGCTCTCTGGAGGAGGAATCCCGGACTGCTGTGTGAAGACCGCTCTTGAATTTGTGTCCTGGTAGAATGTGCCAGTGCTTCCTTTCATGCAGGGCAGCCAGATGCTCAGAGTTAAGGGGGTAAGATGGTTTTTGTTACAGAGTCACCATTGAAGTTCTGTAATATTTTTGAGTAGATCTTTTGGGGTTTTAAGTTGCCAACAGTGTTTCAGCAACTGTGACCAGAACTGCTTTTTTTGACTGGTTGGATTTTTTGTGTTGTTTTGTTTGTTTGTTTGTTTGGTTTGGTTTTGAGGGGGGTGTCTTTTTATTTGTTTTAGAAACATTTTGTCTAAAAAAATCTCATCTGTGTTTCTCGGCTGCTTGTGTAAAAAGCCAAAACCTTATCAGAAAGCTGCTTGTAGGATGTTATCTGTTGGAGATCATAAATCAACACCCCTCAAAAAGGACTGAATTACTTATTACAACTGCATTTTCAGCCACTCTCATCTTCGCTTCCTGAAGGGGCGGGTATTGCACCAGATATTACACCAGGTGTTGTGCCTGCCTGGCCGTGTGATCAGCTCTTTGAGCGTATTTAGAAGCAGGATGAAAATAGTTGGAGCTGCTGAGGGCTGAGCACGGGTAGTTCTGTGGAGCCTGGCTTTGGGAGAGCTGAGCTCCCATGGCTTTATCTGCCCTGGATAATGCCTGGGATGACTTGTGAAGTGCGTGGTTGGTTCAGCGGCCTGGAGCATAGAGGGAGCTCTTCCAAAGCGACCAGAAAAGCCTTTAAGTTGACGTAGTTCCTGGCCTTCCTCCTGTGATCAGGGGCCGCAGTGAATATTCAGTTATTGTTCTTTTTGGTGTAATCGAGGGGTCTGTAATACCGTGAGCTAAAGACTGTACTGCCCTTTGCACAACAGTGTGTGTGTTCCAACTGGATGCCTTGTTTGGTGATGGCTGAGGTTTGGAATCTTCCTGCATCCAAGGGAATCTCTGGCCAGCGTGCGCAGTCTGGTTACGTGCCGGGAAGCAGGTAGGCAGCACCACGAGCTGTCAGGATCTGTGCCGAGAGAGGAATTGAATATTTGATGGTTTGACTGGCATTATTTTAGCTTAAACTCTGCTGTGCAGTTATCAGCAGATGAATTTGTGTTTCTGTATCTCAGCTGCAACATGGAATAATGTTGTGTGAGACTGGTGGTGCCCAGCTGTAGCTTCCCCACTTGCTCACGGACAAGCCCTTACTCCAGAGCTGGCTTTGATGCTCCAGCACTGGAGTATACACAGGAGAGCTCCCTGGGCTCCGAAGGACTGGCAGCTGGGCTTTCTCCAGTCCCTTTCTGCTGGCATTAGCTGGGCACCAGGTGGGCCCAGAGAAAACCATGTCTGCGGTGGCTTCTTGTGTGGCAGCTTTGGAGGACAGTGACTTGTTTAGTGAGGGGGTGTTGAGGTAGCTGATGTTCAGAAGACATCTGGGTGGACGATGGAGGATTCTGGGTGATCGCTGCATGTTCACAAGATGGAAGAATGTCCAGGAATACAACAGGAGGTGCAATTCCTGCATGGCAGTTTCCAGTTGAGCACTCAAAAGGAGTTTTCTTCCTCTTTGTTCCAGTTCAGTTTGTTCCAGCCATCACCAATGACTGAGTTTTGGTCTTATTTGGGGATTCTGAGATGCTGCAGTGACTCGTGGAGGGTGCAGCAATAACCAGGTCACTGGCACTGTTCTCTGTGGCTTTTTGTCAGCAGTGTGGAGCATGAGTAGAGAGTCCCATTGGCAGCAGAGTGCTCAGATGGTGGTTGTTCCTGGTAGTTAACGAGCTGCGTAAAGTAGAGATTTAAATTTGGGTCTGTTGCGGATCTGGGGGGGGAAGGGGCAGCTGGATGTAGGAGAGTGGGTGGGGTACAACTTGCTTGCAGTCCATCAGGTGCCATTTTGTTGTTAGAATTTTCTTCTATGAACCAAAAATATCTTTTATTAAGATTTCTTCATTTAAACAATATCTGGTAGTTTGGAATAAACGAAGTTGACTCCAAAACTTGGCATGTCAAGTGGTGGCCTTACATTCTAGAAGCCTGTGATAGCACTGCAAATCAGTGGGGGCATTTAGGGGGTCAGATGAAGTATTGCTTGAGAATGGAGTTGTTCTTCAAACTAGGTAGTTAATAGTAATTAACAGAAGCAAACAGTCTAACAAATGTGAAACTAAGCTTCAAGAATAACGTGGAGCAGGAGTGGTATCTAATGCTCCAAGCCTTTCTTGAAGATGGACTCTTCCTTCACTTCGTTGCATCGTTGCTTTGCTGCTGAGAAGAAATAATAAATAATGATTATTTAAGCCTTAGTTACCATATAAATTCATTTCAACATACACAATATTGTACAGTGTACTAGAAACACCATAACTTTCCCAAGGCCCAGCATGAAAATTGAGAACATCCAGGCTAAATTTCATTGCTCTAAATAACATGAATATGGAGAAGTACTGTTAAGGCTTCCAAGTAACTTAAACCAAGCACTTAAAGATTAGAGAGTCTGAATTAGCAGAGCTGGAATTTTGAAGGAGTTGACACTGGAGTTATTGAAATTATCGACCGTCAGTTTTCAGGAAATCCTAAATACTGGTGAACTTGAGAACAGGGAGAATTAATTTACTTAATGGTTTAAGTTCTTTATGGGTGCAAGAGTTGACCCAGTCTAGCTCCAGAGTGGAAGAATGACTGGAATAGTCCTGGATAGGAACTTAGAAGGTGATAGTATGGAATACACTTGTATGAACACTGGTGTGGTCAAATTAGTTTTATTTTTTCCATGAGACCATGTATTTGGTTAAATCGGTTATGTTGTCCTTGTCTGAGATCTAGAAATAAAGTATGTTCAGTATTCTAATTATATAAGTTATTATTGTGCAAAATTAATACACCAATTCACAAATTATTTCAACTGTTAATGAGTGTTTGTAATGAAGGATCCCTTTCTAATGTGTCTCACAACCTCAGGCCAAGGGTATGTAATTTTCATTACATGTCTAGAAGAACAAAAGCCAGGATTCCAAATGGAATTATGGTGGTGGCTCATTGCTTTGGAGGGATCCCAGTTGCCCAGTAAACAATGGATATTACGAAACAGTAATCGCTTAAGTAGGACTCAGTGAGAGGGTTTACCTTTGGAACAAAGGAGCATGGAGTATCTTACAGAAGGAAGAAGTGTAGAAAAATAACTCTGGATCCTTGTGGAAAGCAGTGTAATGGTGGAATGGGAGTTCTGGATTAGCCAGTGAATGCAGCTCTGGAGTTTGTCGGTGATAAATAGGGGGATTTTACCTCTGTGGCAGCACGAGAGTAGAAAATTGTGCATTCAGGGTCCCGCACTCGTTGGAGGATTTTAAAAAGATTTGACTGGAAAAGGTACAGAGAAACATCAGAAAAGTTCTGCACATGAAATAATGAATTTTTAAATACTTAACCTTAGCAAAACCTGGATGGTGAAACCCAAAGGCTTGGGGCTTGGGAGAACTGGAGCTGCTCCTCCAGGGACATACCTTGAGGAGCAACATTGATTTAAGTGTTGTTTAAACCTCTTAAGGTCTGTTCAGACTTCTCATTCAGTTGGTTGCTTGATATATTTTCATTTTTATGGAGAAAAAGAAAACACAAAACAAAAAACCAATTCAGTTTTGGAGCAGCTTGACTGAGGGTTCTGGCAATCTGGTCCTGGAGCTGTAAAACAAACCACCACTAAAACAGGAATTAATGCAGAGAATTGTGATACTTTATCTGAAACAGGAAGCTGATGGTGATGATCCTTCAGATTTGATAATACACAGGGCTCAGTCGGTTGATTTTATCAAAGAGAAAACACGGAGATAAGTCAATTACAACACGTAAGTGAGCTTCAGTGGGAGAAACCAGAGGTGCTGCAGCATCTGTCTGTCCTGGCGAGCTGAGCCTGAGCCGCTGGTCCTGCTGAGCAGAAGCCAGGCTCAGGTGAGTCAGGAAACAGGGCGTTTCTGACTGAGAGAGGATCAGCTGGAAGGGGAAAGTGAAGGATGGTGGTGGATCTGCCGTTTTCAGGAACTTTGGGATCAAGAATGGATGGGATTTTGGGAGGGGAAGAGGTATTTTGGTGCTGAGGTTCCTGTTCCCCTGCTGTCAATTCATGTGAAGAAAAATAGATCAGCCACCAAAGGTCATTAGGAAATGTTGGCTTTAAATGAAGAACTTGTCACATTCATCACAGAGGTCATGTTGTGGAATTAAGTAAATTCAGAGTAGGTTATTTACTAATCTCTAATTAGCAAGAAAATATGCAGAAGAAGAATTATTTTAGTTTATTTTACTAATGGCAGTGGCCATGCACAGTCCCGCTGTGGTCACCATGGGTGGTTTCTGCTCTTCAGAAACACTGAAACATTGGAGTGGGCTTAAATGACAATGAGAGTTTCCTCTCCTTTCCTCAGTCTCTTTCAGTGAGGCTCTGTCCATGCTGGTTGAATACAGTCTGGGAATGTACTGGGGATTAGAGCAAAGGCCTGACCCTGATGTCCTGTGCCCTGAGGGGAGGTGGCAGCAGCTCTTGGGGTCTGGTGCCCTCAAACACCAACATCTGGGTCTGGCCCCAGTCCTGATGGATGCTCTGTCTCAGGGTCTTGGTCAGTGCTCTGAAGTGAGGCAGGGATCTGGGATTTGCTGTTCCCAGCACCCCATCCATCCCCAGCTGTACCTGCAGTGCTGCTGCTACAGTGGTGTTGTATCTGTTCCTTGCATGCAGGTGCCTCCATGGAGAGGAGCCTGGCATCTCCTGTGTGAGCCTGGCTGCCTGTTGCGTTTAGAGGTTCAAACGCTGTGTGTAGTTTCTGTCCTCTCTCTGCCTTTGAGGCAACTGGCCCTGATGCTTGAGGATCATCTCCAGCTTACCTGAGCCTTTGTTTCTCTCCACATGTGGAGCTGGCACTGAAACACTGGGATCTAGGGAGGTGATTCCCACTGTACACTCATCCTTGGCTGTGGTTCTTGGATGGGAAGGATCTGTGGTTGTGTCTGTTCTCGCTTGCTAGTCTGCAATACATAACAGAGCCCAATTTTGTCTCAAATAAGAAATACTCCACCAGGCTTCTTTTTGGAGAGTTCGCGCCTAAGGTGGGTTAGTGCACCCAGGGTCCCTTCTTGGCAAGGAGGAATTTGGGGGGGTTGATGGAAAAATCTCCTCGCTTCAAAATGACCAAGGAAGGACTGTTCATCACAAACTGGGTTAGCTGATGATTGGAGTTCCCAACTAATGTTAGCCTTTAACAGGGTCACAGAGGGATTAGTTCCCCGTTAGACAGGAGCTTTGTGGCTGACCCACTGCGGGGTGGTAGTGGGTTTGTGTGGATTCTGCCATGTGAGCTCCAAGTGTGTTTTTAATGTAGTCATAAAACCAGGAGACTGAAAGGGACCTCCTGAGTCACCGAGTGTGCTCCCCTCCTCTTGGAGGCAGCAGTCATGGAACACCTTTGCCAAGGCAAGATCATAGATGTGGGAACAAAGAATGTAGGTCAGGCTCACAGGGTGGGCATCCCGGGAAGGGGGGAATTGCTGCAGTTCGCTGAATGAATGTGTTTCTCTGGCAAGAATTGCTAAGATATTCCTTTGGATCTTACTATGAGCTGCTGTCTCGCAAAATAATGAAAGGGCTGTCTTTTTTTGTGTCTGACATGGGAGAGACTGCAAGTAAAACGCTACTTGCAGTTTTCAAAAGATGTTGAAAAAATATAAGAGACTTCAGAAAAAAGCCCAAGGAAAAAACCCTTTTATTTGCAGGACTGGAAAGCTGGTTCTGTAAAGAGAAGGAAAAAGGTATTTGTTTATTGAAAAATGTCTTGAAACGTTTCTTCCAGGAAGGATTCAGGAATAGCTGCTTTGGCAGCCAGCAGATGAGGGATTTGGTTATAAAGGACATGAGGATAAGGGAAGAAGAAAAGCTGAAGCCAACTAACTTGTAGAACAGCTTACCAGGGACAGTGGTAATTTCTTATTCACTTGAATTCATAGGGGTGGGGGTGGTTAAATTTTAATTAGTGAGTTTGGGTGAGGTGCAGGTTTGCCAGCTGAAATGCAGTGCTCTGAAGCCTGACATCCGTGGAACAGCTCAGTTGGGAGCCGGAATATGGAAATCGCAGAAATAATTCTGCTGACCATTTGTAGTTTGCATTACTGCTTGAAATATTAATGTGATCCTTAGAGCGTGCCTTCTGCACGGCTGGATTTGTCCCTCAAGTTTATAGAAGAGTTTGAAATTTTGAAGTCAGTCTCATTTTTGTCTGGATTTGATGACAGGTTTATAACAAGTGCAGGCTAAGGTGGGCACAGGGTTTTGTGTTTTGTTTGTGGGCTTGTAACAGTCAGGGATGGACAACAGAACACAACAGAGTCACTTCAGATGAAAAGTCCTGGTGGAGTAAGAACTCCTGATTTTTTTAGGAAATTTATGTTTTCTTGCTTTCTGTGTATACTTAATCTTAGTGCTCAGCATTGCTGTTGGAAGACACTTAAAACTGAACTTCTTGAACTTTTTTATTCATTTTTTGAAACGGGGAAATCCAAACCAGTTCCTTTGAGGAGCTAGATGGAGAGGGCAAGTCTTACTGATTCCCAGGCACGAGCTTTAGGGAAGTGGGCCTGGAGAGCTGGGGGTGGGGGCTGATCTCTTCCCCAGCAAAGCTCCTCATGTGGCTCAGCAGCTTTGCAGATGAATCCTGCACCACAAAGCTCCCTCTCGTGGTGCTGCTGCCTTTCCAAGGTGCATAAAGGCATTTCTGTCACACACAAATGTCTTTTCATGGGCCTGCAAGTGAGCATCGCATTTGGCTTGGTAAGCTGTGCTTCAAAATGTGTCCAAGATTTTTGTTGAGTAAATAATACACTCATTAAAGAAGGGTTGAAAGTATCTTGCTTGGGACTTGAGGAACTTGCCATACTGTGGAATAGAGAAAGATAAATATCCTTATTGATTATATCAACTTCGAGTAGTTTGCATGCTCCAAAATAAACTTGTGACTTTGAAATGACTCAGTGACAGTCAGGATGGACTGTGTGCTATACCTGTTGTCATTTCTCCAGATGGTGAATGACTGTGGGTCTGTAACAGTGTCATCTGACACTGTTGTGTTCAGTGGGACATGCTGTAGTGTGTTTGTAAAGCCAGGTGTGGTTTTATAATAATCTAATGTGATATATTATATATGGCATTCATTTCCCTCAGCTCTGCCTGCACTACTGCGGCCTCACCTCAAATCCTTGGTGCAGTTTTGAGCACCATAATATAAAAAAGACATCAAGCCATTGGAGAGCATCCTAAGGAAGGCCATGAGAATGGTGAAGGGTCTGGAGGGGAAGCCTCGTGAGGGGCAGCTGAGGTCACTTAGTTTGTTCAGTAAAGAGGAGATTGAGGGGAGATCTCATTGGGGCCTTCAATGTCCTCATGAGGGGCAGCTGAGGGACAGGTACTGCTCTGTTCCCTCTCATGACAAGTGACAGGACCCAAGGGAATGGCTGGAGCTGAGCTGGGAGACGTTTAGGTTGGGTATCAGGAAAAGGTTCTTCCCCCAGAGGGTGGCTGGGCGCTGAACAGGCTCCCCAGGGAATGGTCACAGCTCCAAGCCTGTCTTGAGTTCAATATGCATTTGGACAATGCTCCCAAGCACAGGGGGAGATTGTTGGGGTGTCCTGTGCAGGGCCAGGAATTGGATACGATGATCCTGATGGACTTGATGGTCCCTTCTGACTCAGCATATTCTATGGTACTTGCTTAAAAACCTCAGGAAAAACACAGTCAATCCAGTGTTGCCTCTCATTAAGCAAATTTACCATCACCCAGCAGAAGCTCTTCCAATGACTTTCTCCTTGCTAAAAGTGAAACACTTTTAAGGCTGGTAAATTTTTGTTTCTGGCTGATGAACCCATCTGCCTGATAGGCTGAAAAGTCATCTACTGCAAGTGCTGTTGAAGAAATGGAGCTCCCAAAGCTTATCTTTGAGAAACAGCTGACGTGCCATCAGGGCGTCTTGGTGTGTGTGTTGGTCATTCAGTCATTGGTAAACTTAAAAACTGCAGGTGTAGGAAATGCCTGTTGTGGCAGCTTGTGTTGTCTGGAGTCATGTTACTCTTCCAGCGCAGTAGGTGACTGGTGCTTTGCCAGAGCCAGTGTCTTTGGCCAAACAGGAAAGACTGTCCCCAAACATGCACCAGTCAGTAATAAATAGACACATGGAGATCATGGAGATAATCAGCTAATTCTGGAGCAGGATGTTTCGGGTGCCATGCTGTGGGCAAGATGTTTCTTTAAGATCATGCACATAAACTTCCTCATAAGCAGAGGGGTCTAGCCTGCTCTGTGCTGTCTGACATGGATTGGGTCCGTGTCTGCCCTAGGCACCCTTGGAGCTGGATTTCTTTAGTCTAAGCATGAGCCAGAGCCTGTAGGAGCAGGCAGGAATCCTGTTCCTCCTGTTGTGCCCAGTGGCATGCAGGCTTTCCTCTGGGCTCTGCCCAGAGCAGCAGCCTATGCCAGCAGACATGTGGCCCGACCAGAAGAGTCTCCTGTGCTGTCCCCTCCCTTCCTTGGTTTCCCTGACGTGCTGCCAATGCAGTAACTGCAAGTGGTGGCCCTGAAGCACAGCCTAGGCTGGTGACAGTTTCAGAGGTGGTGTCATTGCCTACGTGAGCTGGATTCTTGCCCCTGTTCATCTTATTGCTGGTTCTTGTCCTCTGCAGAGCCTTACTGGAGGATCTGGTTTGGGGTAATGCACAGTCCACCCAGGGGCAGCCTTGGCTTACTGCTTAGCAAAGCAGTGAGGCAGACAGCCCTCTTGGTTTCATTTACTCTCAGCCTAAGCAAAGCTCCCTACAATTCTCCCTTGGGCAGTTTAATTCAGTCCCCAGCATGTCTCAAGGGTCCTGTGTGTCATCACCACTGTGTTCCCTCCTGGTCTCAGTGCCTGTCTCCTGTCTTTGGTACAGAGCAGACTCTGGAGTTGTGACGAATGATGTAACCAGTTGGTTCAGCTCGAGAGTTAGATTTGTCCTGTTGAAGTACAATACTTCAAATCCTGCCCAACTGTTCCCAGTTGTGCTTCTCATCTTACAGCTTGAGGGCCCCAAATGATTAATCAGACAACAGGATATTAGAAAAGAATGTCAGTTCTCTTCCTCAGACTTGATGGTTTCATTGCATTTGGTTTTCTGGCATAGAAAACAGGCAGTAAAAGAAGGGTTAGTGTTACCAGCTTTCTCAAGAACATGTCATTGGGCACCAGACAGTCTTGTGATTAAAAGGAGGAATATAATTGAGAAATGTGTCCCACTGGTTGAGGATTGAGTGTCCTCTGGATAATTTGTCATCCTGACCCCCTACCATTGTCTAATTGCAAATTCAAATGTTAATTTCAGCTGGCCTTGTCCAGTTGTGGACATGCTGCACGTGCCTTGTAGGATCAGAAAACTTTATTACCGATTTTGAGGTCTGGATTAGTCAATGCAAGCTTGGTAAAATGTATGGATTGGTGGCCCTCTTTGCTCTTCAGCTTCTCCGTGCTCTCGGTGACTCTTGCTCCTTGTTTGTAAGATAATTGCTTTGGAAACCATTTATGGTTGGTTTTAATGCTAATTTTCGTATTCTCTGTGAATCTAAAATAAAAAATACATGTTTATGATGCTGGTCTTACTTCAGTTGCGTCAGTCCCCCAGTGTTGAGGAAAGGTTTTCTTTTTCTTGGTGCAAAGCTCTGACTTACTCCTGTCCTACTGCACTGTCAGTAGCTCACTTGTGCATTATTTTAATTCTGTAATTAGTGATAATAAGATAACTTTATATATAATAAATTCCTGTCAAGTTTAAATCAAATATAATTTGGTTTTGTGAAGTTGTGATTGCCAAACCAAGTATGTGCATTAAATGTCAGAGATCTAAAAGATAAAACGGCTTTATAGTTGTGTTTATAAATAACACTTCAGTTGCAGGTATTTTATCAAAGCAAAAATAATCTTTTTTTAAATTGGTCATATTCCAGCTCTTCCTGAATGTTTGTAGCCAAGGAAATTGTCAAGCATTGGCACAGGTTGGCCAGGGCAGTGGTGGAGGCACCATCCATGGCAGTGTTCAAAAGATGTGTGTATGTGGCACTTGTGGGCATGGGTTAGTGGTGACCATGGTGGTGGTGGGTTAAAAGTTGAACTTGGTGATCTTAAAGGGCTTTTCCAACTTCAGTGATTCCATGATTCTGTGGAGGCTTACACTGCAGGACAGGTCTTCAGTTCCAGAGTGTAACTGATTTTGTGGTTCCATTATCCAATTTTGAGGCACAGAGAAGTATTCCAAGGGGTAGACAATGACACTCACTCAATGTATCTCACCGTTCCTGGTCTCCAGACTTGTTCCCGGTGAGGGGATTGGGGTATCAGCGCAGCCCTGGCTCCCTGACAGGTCGGGGTGCAGCCTCTGAGCCCCCACCGTGCCAAGTTCCATGTGCTGGTGGGGCTGCGGAGCCTCTGGAGGCCTTGGGGGCCTCTTCATGCTTTGGGCTCACCTGACTTTTGGCTGTTGCAGAAACTTCCTTCCTTTTCCTGATCTTTTGATGGAGCCCTTCTGTTTTCCAGGACTGGCAGCCTCCATTTGCGTGCGATGTTGACAAACTTCACTTCACGCCGAGGATCCAGAGGCTCAATGAACTGGAGGTAAACTGGAAAGCTGAGCATTACTTCTGCTCCCAAATGTGTCAATGTGTTTTTGGGAGGTGATGTTTGCCAGAGTTGGCCATGAGATGACAGCACTCTGGACCTCGAACAGCAATTTCTAATTAGCACGGAAATTCATCTGTTTCAGAACCTAGTTAGAAACATTCCAGGCATAAAAGTAATGTTAATGCTTATTAAAGGAACATAATTTAGGCCTTTTCCACACAGGTGCTTCTAAGTAGTTAAACTGTCCAGGGCCATAGATCTGTGTCTGTGTTTTGCACTCATACAGCATCTTTCAAAAGGAAAAGAGATTAAACACTTGGAGTGCTTTAAAAATAGCCAGCCTTTTGGAAGAAACAATTGCAAAATCTGGATTCAGTTTGTGGAAATTTGCTGTTCACAAGCACTTTCATTCACTGCTTCAATGAATTGACACTAAAGGGGAGTGTGAGGAGTCCTGGTTGGCTCAGTGCTGGTACCATTTGGGATGATGGTGACTCTGTGCCTAATTATTCTCCTGATTCTTGGTTTCTGAAGTCCTGACGTGGTTATGTGAAGTGCTGGGGAAGGGCTCAGATGCTGGCTTGGAATGCTAAGAGAGGGATTTGTGTGACCACAAGCAAGAGCTCCCTGGTGTTTGCAGACAAGCTAACCTGTACAGATATGGCCAGTTTTTACCTTAAAACAGAAAATGTGCTGAAAATAAAATGTGTCAAAATTTAAGTTACTGCTCTTACATAGCAGCAGTGCAGTGATCTTACAGTGGTAATTGCTGTGCAACCAGCCGGGCTTTCCCTGCCCTGATCCATTTGTATGCTTAAAAGTGAAACAAATACAGTTGGGAGTCAGAAGGAATAACAGAAAAAAAAAGCTTTTAAATTTTTTTAAAATATTGATTTATTTTTAGTTTATTGCAAATAAACCAAATTGTAACAAACTATTGCAATAATTAATGTAATAAATGCAGTAAATCTGGACAATGCAGCTGGTTTAGGGAGTTTTTAGCAGTGATAACTTACTGTTTGGCTGTTCTCAGAAAGTACTTTTCTGAGTGCAGTGAAAGGTAATAAAAGGTGACTCAAGGAAAGATACAGATACCACCTGCATGGAATTTATTTTTCTTCACATGATGAAAGGGAAAAATGCAAAATGACTCTTGCAGAGGGCAAAGCTGGGCAGGCAGCTGAGGCTGCAGTGCTGTAAACCTTGAGGTACAAAACCTACATCTGCTTTTAGCATGCAGTTCACTTGTTTGTTTTGTTGGTTTCAGGCCCAAACTCGTGTAAAGCTGAATTTTCTGGACCAGATTGCAAAGTTCTGGGAGCTTCAGGGATGCACACTGAAAATTCCACATGTGGAGAGGAAGATCTTGGATTTATTTCAGCTTAACAGAGTAAGACCATTATGGAAAAACTTGTCCTGAAACGCTGCTGTGTTACCTCAATTCCTGGGATGGTATGACAGCTGGTAAGGGGAGGTTTTGGGGTATATCTAAGCTGGAGAAAGTGTTCCTTTGTTGAAGCTAACATAACTAATGGGACAGTAAGAGTAAGAATACATTATCGGGGAAAGACAGTAAGTAATGCATTATCATGGAAGTTTTCCTGTGAGCTAGATCACCTTAAATTTACAGCTTTTCTTTAAAATTGAACTTGAGTATACTGGTCAAGAATAAACTTAGGCTTAGTTGGAGAAAGTTCCTGAAAAATGACGAAAGTGAGAGAAAAAATTTTTCCATTAGACATATGGAAGAAAAAAAATCCAATTACTTTTAGGATGAAACTTGTTAAACTTGTGGAGAAGTTCATGTATACTGATAGTAAGAGAGGGGATTCTCTGACCCAAAGGATATGTTCTTTCTCTTTATGTTTAGGACAGTTTTTGTTGGGAATTTTTCAGCTTATTTTATAGCACTTATTCCAGTGAAAAGAGCTGAGTGTCCTGTGCTAGAAAGTTGTGTTGGGATACAGAGTGACAAATTGCAGCCAAGTAAGTTCTCAGAGTAGGCTGAGCAACTGTTTGCACATGGAACACGGGTGCTGACTTGTTTGTAAAGTAATTCAGCAAGTTTGGAATTCCTGAATAGGTTATGTGTTATATATTCCAGTTATTGCCTTAAAACAACTTCGATGTTGTGTGGGGTTTATTAAATCTATATTTTTGTGGTTTAAAATGTCAGTTGGGATGTTGTCCTGCCTTTTTTTCTCTAACACAGATAATTTTACCATTAAATATGTGACTATTTTATTTTCACTTTTTAGCTAGTTGCAGAACAAGGAGGATTTGATGTTGTTTGCAAGGAGAGAAAATGGACCAAAATAGCCACGAGGATGGGCTTTGCTCCTGGCAAAGCTGTGGGCTCGCACATCCGTGCGCATTACGAGCGAATTCTCTACCCCTACAACTTGTTCCAGTCGGGAGCCAGTCTCTTGGTAAGCTGTACTGAAACCAACTGCAGTTCAGTTAACGTAGCAGCCACTCTGTGAGGGTTCTTTTCATTTCTGGAATGTTTGTGAAGCTGCATTTCGTGCTTGGTGTCACGCAGGTGACCAGACACTGTGTTCAGCAGTTCAGAAAGCCATGGGCAAACTTTTCATTAGAAGTGAAGTTTTTAGCATTAGTCCTCCAGGTAACCTCTGACTCCTGCTTTGAGCAGTATCTGTTGGTATTTTCTCTCTGCAGTTTCTAGAAGCCTCGTGATAAGGAACGTTCAGACTTCCTATGATTTCTGTAATGCCAAGTACTGCTGTATTCATGGAACGTTCCAGGTCCATCTCTCTGCCACAGCAAGTGCTGTGGGTCTGTGTCACGTGCCTGGAGTGACTGAGGGACTGTGCCAAGCCATGGCAGTGTTGTGGCACGTTCACTAAGGGGGACAAGTTGCAGAAAGCTTCCTGGCTGCTGTAGTGATGTTAACAGCGTGACTTGGGATTTTTTTCCAAGCTCAAATCTTCATCCTTCCTAGTCATCAATCTTTGATTTGGCTATTAAACCAAAGTTCAGGGTTGATTGAGAGTGGAGGCCACATAATCTCTAATGAGGAATAGGTCTGTTCTTTTAGAGCAGCAGTCATTTATTTGGAAAACCAAAATTGATTACAGTTGCCGACATCCATTTTTATTTCTTCAAAATGCTCTTTCTGTGATGATCTTTCAAAGACAGGAGTGCTGACCTTTTTTAAGCAATAAATGCCCTAATCCTGTTACAAGCATATCTCTGTGTACAGAAATCAACACAGGCCTTTACACAAAGCTACTAAAACGAGGGAGGGATTTGATGTAAGTCCAGAGAGGTTAGAATTAGGCTTTTTATTTAGGCAGTGACAGTCACTTCTCGGTGAAGAACAGCTAAATTCTGCTGGCCCTTCAGAATAAGGGGTCTTTTGCAACCAGGATAAGAACAAAAAAGAGTTGAAAATAAAAATCTTCATGCTAAGGAAACTGCTGGATCAAAAATATTTTGGCTTCCTTCAAACATTCATGTTAAGTAATTGAAAGCAGCACCACTTTCTAAAGGCATTTAATTGAAACCTTGGCATTTGTATTAGGTCTGAAAATTGTGGTTTCTCTTTGGGGTTTTTATTGAGCTTGTGTGTTTGTTACACCTGTCTTTGCTGCCATATTTTTGAGGTGCCATTGCACAGGGAAAGATCTAATTAAAAGCTGTTAAACAGTGAATGGGGCACCATAGCATCCTGGACATGGAAATTTCCCAAGAGCGTCTGTCACGCAGTTAATACTCACTTACGGTTTGCTCAGTATTAAACCCTTTAGAAGAGGAAAAACCTCCTTAGATGAGGACATGCTTCTTTATAAATGACTTTTTAAGCTCTGTCTTGCAATGGCCATATGACATCTGTTCAAACTGATGTGGAGGCAGTTCTAGACAAGTGATGCACGTAAGGTTAACTGATTTTTTTTAGCTCCTCCCCTCCCCAAGCGGTTAAAATATTCCCATCCTGTATGTGGCAGGCACAGATTTTTGAATGACCTGAGAGAATTCACAGAAATATGTTGGGTTTAGCTCACTTTTCACTCTAATTTGATTTTTTTTCCTGACAGTGTTATCTTTCAAGTGAGTTTGTTTTACAATATGTTTTTTGAGTATCATCTCAAATGAGATTCTTTTTGGCTTCCTTTCACATGTTCTTATTAAGTGGTGCTTACCCAGATGCTTCTTGTGTAGGTGTCTGTTACTGTGTGTCTGTTCAGTGTTTTCCTGGGAATCCACGCACCTGAGCTGTGATTTTGGAGAAGCTGTAGCCGTTCAATGTGACAGCTGTCAGTTGGAGATGTGCTTCCTCCTTCAACAGCCTGTTCAGAGAAGCTCTTCACATAGCTCTGATGATCATCCAGACAAGATTAGTGCTTGTATTCACTGAGTCTTTTGATATTTTTTTTCTTTATTTGGTAATACTTGAAATTTTGTTGCCTTTTTTCCTGCAAAAGCCAAAAATAAGAAATTATGTAGTTTCCGCTAATGACTATGCCATAACTTTAATCTCATCTAGATCTGTGTATAGCATTAACTGTTTGTGTGGCTTCAATACATGTTAAACTGGCTTCAGGAGTTATTTTGACAGATATCCCAGCTGGAGATATTTCTGTCTGCATGCTGAAATAGTGAAACTCTCTGGAGCTGTTCAGAGGGGAATAGAGGGGAATAGCATGTTTTTATTAAAGCTCATGTTCAGTCCAACAGCAAAAATTCCTTAAACCAGCCAGTTTCTAATAACCAAAGCACCTCTCCACAGGGGGTTTTTATTTTCTTCTTATCTTGAAATTGGACTAGACAGGCCTCGGGTGTTTGTCTCCAGAGCAGTTGCAGTGAACCTGTTGGTGCTGGTTCTTACCATCTGTACCTCTCATTCCCAGCTGTAGTAACTGTGTGACATCCCAGAGAGTCACATGGCATGCCCAGAGGGAAAAATGTCCCCTGCATGAACTGAGGTATCCAGAATCTTCTGTCAGTGCATCTTCTGTAGTGCATTGCCCAGGTGTTTCATGATTTAAAGTGCAGCTACATTTTGGGGGGCTCAAGGTGGTCTTCTGTTTTTCAGTGAATCCAGCTGACTCAGTAATTGTAGATCTGGTCTCTTTTCCAAACTAAGACTTTAGTGGCCTTAGTGGGATTCATATTTCCAAAGATTTATATGTGTGTGCCTCTGATAAAGATGTTTCAGTGTAAGACAGTTCTCTGGCACCCTTCACTGTTCCTGGGGAAAAATGAGCACCTCGGGAGTTTGGTGGTTTTTATAACTCCATGGATGTGTAGTAGGGGTAAACCAGTTGTGTTGTGCAAGTACAGGGAGCTTGACTGATTGGCTTTTGTGTAAATTACTACTAATTTAATTACTACTAGTAAACATCTAAACCTGGAGGAGATGAATTGTATCCTTTCCACCCCCCAATCTTTTGACTTCCTGAAGGCCTTGTGACCATTCCTGCTTTGGCCTTGTGACCATTCCTGCTTTGTCCTTTGTCTGCTAGAGGAGCTGCTCCTTTGTGGCCTCAGTTGATGGGGTTTAACTTGCTCTCTGGCACAGCTGAGGGTTCAGGGATCATGTGTGCAACCATCTCCTTAGAATATAACGAGAGCGTGATCCCAGTGTGTGAGCTTCTGGTGAATGGTTGATAGAAGCTCAACCTCGCCAAAGCCTGGTTGGGAAGAGGGAAGGACTGCAGAGATGGCAGCTGTGTCCTGGGTTCAAGATGCTTGATCAGGTCTGGGTAGGAGTAAAGGAGGTACAGAGGAATTCTCATCCTTAGAACTTAACAATTCTAGCTGTTCTCTTGGTACGGCTGAAATTGTGAATAAACAGCCATTCCATACCACTGCCTTTGCCTCGGGTTACAGAGGCACTGGGAAATGTTTGTGCTTAAATAGTTGGTGAAACATCATTATTTAGGAAATGTCTTCTGGTGTTTTTCAAGGAACAGTGAGTGCTCTTTTTTTTGGTGAGGTTCGGAAAGGGCGGGGGGGTTGTTTTTTTGTTTGTTTGTTTGGGGGGTTTGAGGCTGGGGTTTTTTGGTTGGTTGTTTTTTTGTTCCAGATTGTAATCGTGCCANGTTGGGAGTTTGGGGGTTGGGGTTTTTTTTGTTTGTTTTGGTTTTTTGGGGGTTGTTTTGGGGGTTTTTTTGGGGGGTTTTTGTTTGGTTTTTCTTGGTGGGTTTTTTTGTTTGTTTTTTTGTTTTGTTTTGTTTTTTGCTTGTTTGTTTGGGCACTGTGCTGAAGTGAGGCACAGTCTGTTGGTTTTCAAGGTTTCCTCACACTTTTGTTTAGGAAAAGCTGTTTGCCTTCCAGATCTTTGTTTTCAAGGATCATATGTTCTCTATTATCAGAACCAGTAGAAACTTCTTTTTTTTTTCTGATAAGTTTGGGTTTCACATGAGGAAATTATTCAAGGACCCAGATTTTATACAAGTTCTTTTCTGTTCTCTCATTTTCAACCTTTTCCTACTCATTTGCTCTTTCTGCTTGTCCGTTTTCCGTTTTGAGAAATTGTTAGTTTTTGCTTTCTTCCATTGATGTTCATGTCACATCATCATCTTTCATCTTTGGTAGATCACTCGTCCGTGGAAGCATTTAAGGCCAGGTTCGATGGGTCTCAACCTCGTCTAGTGGAAGGTGTCCCTGTCCATGGCAGGGGCTTAGAACAAGGTGATCTTTAAGGTCCCTTCCAACCCAAACTCTTCTGCGATCCTGTGATTCTTGTTCCAGTGGGAGCTTTAAGGGACCAGGCTCTTGTGAAGAGGCAGCTGCAGCTCTGGGCCTCCAGGCCCAGCCTTTGAGCATCAGCCAGGACTCACTGCTCATGTGCATGAGCTGCGAAGTTGAGTGGTACTGTGTATTTAATGCTGAAATTAAGTCAGCCATTTGCTTTCAGAGTATAAATCTAGAGTTTACAAAGTCTAAGACTGAAGGCAGTCTGAAAGCAAACAGCAGTTCTGGAGGTTTCTTCCATCAGTGCCACGGACTGTCTGTGGGTGATGGTTAATGACACCCTACTGCCCTTGACTGATACTGCTTTTTTGTTAAATACATCATTCTTTCTGCATAGGCTTCTCTTCTGAAATTAACACTTGTTCCTCCTTTTCCCTCCCGCCTTCTGGCTGTCATTTGTTTCTGAAAGTCTGTTTTCGGTGCTGTCTATAGAGCATCATCATCCTCACACCACTGCAGTGGTTCTCTCTGTCCTTTACTGCTCTCTCTTGCTGAGAAAATGCTTGTGATGGGAACAGACTAACAGAACTGGGGAAATGTGGATCCAGCAATTTCGTGAATTACTTCCTGGCAACATGAGATTTTTTCTTTCTGTAGAATTTGTTGTCTACTCATTAAAAACTGTTACATTTTGTCTGCTGTTACTGAGTGTTGTGTGGCTTGACAAATGGGGAATTGTCATTAATTATTCTGTTTCTTGCCAGAGGTATGCACAGTTTTCAGCAATTAAATGTGTTCATTCAGCAGCTTGAAAGAACTAAAACTGTTCTTGCATCTTTTCCCTTCTGCCCTTAATTCATGCAGCAGTTGTCCTCTCCAAAACATGGAAAGAAGGGAGCTCCTGCAATGTCCATAGTACAGAGCTGTATTTCGGTTAGGACAGGGATGTTTGATGGGTTGTAATTTACTTTTATATTGCTCTGTATGTTAGCATCACAGCCACTCAACCTTAGGACACTTCAGCAGTTCCAGAGTGCTGGTGACCCAGTCTGCAAAGGCCCCACCTGCCAGAAGAGTTGGGCTTGGTATTCCACACAGAGAAATGTTTGGTGCTCATTAACACTTAATGGATGACTTCAGTTTTATTTAAGATCCTTTATTATGGCTATTGTAGTCATTAAACTGATAAGGAAAAGTGATTTTGTGCTTTGTTCAGGTAGGTAATGTTACCATTGTCATACATGCTGTTTATTAACTCAGCACAGGAATTATAAGGCCCCATCTATGTTCTTTCCATGAGCCAGGAAATTGTCCTACATGGTTTGTATTGCAAGCGGAGGCAGAAATGAAGTAATCAAATTGTCTGTTTAGTGTTTGCAGAAGCCAGATCTGAGCAGTGACACGAAGGACAAGGAGTACAAGCCCCACGATATCCCGCAGCGGCAGTCGGTGCCGCCGTCGGAGAGCTGCCCGCCCGCCCGCCGCGCCAAGCGCCTGACGCCCGAGGTAAGCGTGGTGAGGGCACCCTGAGCACACCGCTGGGGGGGTGTGTGTGTGTGCACGGGAAAAGCTGCTGCACTTCTGGGCTACCTAAACATTTATAAATGCATAAATCATAAACAATGAGTGAGAATTGTCTGATACTTTACCAGGTGTGTTACTGAGGTTTGGAGTTCTGGGAGGCTCTGCTGTGGAAGCTGTTCCTGAGTGTGTACAGTAGGATTATGCTTTCAGCATGGTTGTGGATACTGTGGGGCTCTTAGATTAAAATACAGGTGACAGATTCTGGAAATGAAGCAGCTTCGATCTGTTGTTCCTCAGTCAGTGAGCAGCACTTACTCTCTAAATGTGCTGGAAGGTTTCTGTACATCTCTCATGAGTTGAAGCCAGCTGTTAGAGCAGGGAAGATTCTGGTTATAACATTAGCATTGTTGTATTTCTTTTTTCCCCTCTTGAATTCTATCAATTTGTGTTAATTTACCATGCAAATAAGGAAAAAACGTATACCATCAAGTCAGTGTGGTTTTGTACAACCTTACGTGTCCTAAAGAAACAATATTTATTTGGATAAGCATGAAATGTATTAGTTATATCTCAGTATCTTCTGTGAAGACATATTTTAGGAGATCATGTGTCTCCTTTGTTGCTGGAAAACAGTAATACTTTGGCTCCAGCCTTTCCAGCCTGATGATCCTATCTCCAGAGAGTTCCTATTTCTTTTGTTCGTGCATATGAAGAGTAAGGGAGGATATTCCCAGGAAAGGGTCTGATTAGTGGTGACATCATGAGTTAGGAAGGTCACAGTTTGTTTCAGACTCTTATTAACTCCCATTGTTCTGGTCTCAGTCTTTATTAGTACCAATAGTACATCTTAGCTGTTGCAAATTCTGCCTGTAATTATGCTTAGTTAATGAGTTGCAATTAAGGGTTTCTAAAGCTTTTCCACTCAAATACCTGGTTACAAGTGGATTTCTTATTCTGAGCAAACTTCAGTAGTTTGGGCTGAAACTTTCCATTTGAAGTGTCTGCCTGTGGTTGAAGGATACTTGTTCTCATGGGTCCCTTAAGAATTCACAGCAGGACAAATATACACTAAAATTCCAGCTGTTTCTCTGGCAGTGGTGTCAGATGGCACTGACAAAGAGGGAACGTTTTTGTCATTTCAGGGGAAACCAACTGCTCATCCTTAGCCAAAAGGCAAGGCTGCCCTCTCAGCTCTTGCCCCAAGCACCACTGATGTTGTACACCTCATTTTTGTGGAAAGAAAATTCTTAATTAAGAACATAACTGGAACACACAGTGCTAAGGCTGAATTGAGCAACAGGGACTGGCTGTTTGCTGTAGTGTTTTAAGACAATAATTTCCCAAAGTTAAGATTTATTAATGTGAACTTTGCTGTTCCGTGTCAGTGCAGTCAGAGAAGGTGAGTAAATCCATTTTATTCAACATTGAAGCTCCAAGCAGTTGGCATTTGCACTGACCTGGTTGCAAAAGAGTAGTGCTTAGTTCATGTCTCAATTTTTTCCTCTAATGAGATACAAGGATTTGTCAGTGTCTTAAACTGTGAATCTTAAATTCATTCTCGTGTTTGCCAGTTTGATGTTTCCTGCTTTTCAAAGGCTGACCATAAACATCTCGAAGAAGTGAACCACAGGGAAGTGCTGTAAGTTATTGTGGCCTGGATGATAAGCATTAGTTTGCAGTTGTGAGACACGTGCAGTTTTACCTTGCCCGTTCCCACCTGGTGAGTTAACAGTTAGGAGAAAATGTTCATAATGAGAAAGGAAAAGGGCAGTGACTGTCTAGGCTGGTTTTGAAATGCAAAGGCTTTAGGTGCTTGATGTAGAACAGTTCAGTGTGAAAGACCACAACAATGCTGGGGAGGTGAAAGTGAGATGACTAGATGTGATAAAAGGCTTAGGCCAAACCAAGAGCTGCTCTTGTGAAGATCAGTATCAGCTGAAGCACAAAATAGAGGCACAGCTCAGAGGAGCTGAAGATGCAGAAGTTGGGGGTCTGTCCCTGCACTTGAGGCTCAGTGCACGCTGGCCCCGAGGCAGAACTGCTGCACACAATGAACAACTTCTGTTGGTGCATATCTTAAGCAATGGGACCTCTGCCTGGTCCGATGGAGATATTTGGGCAAAGAGAACACGAAAAGTGATGAGGAAATAATGTCAAAACCAGCTCTGTAAAAATCCAAATCGAACAACCAACGCCTACAAAAAACCCCAGACTTGAACAACAGTTCCCACCCCTTGGAGTGCTAGGGGCTGGGTCCAGTCCTGCCTTAGACCTGGGCCACACATCCCATCTTTTGGGCTTCAGAGAGTGACTGACTTGTTGTATGACCTCATTTCCTTAAAAAATACAGTGTTGGAGAATCCTCTTGTAACACTGAGGAATTTCAGAATTGTTCTCCCACCATCTCAAAACTTCAGGGAAGAAATGTCAGAATTAAATGGAAGAGCATTATTTTGTGTTGAAAGTTCCACGATGTACCAACAAAGGTCCCTGCGTTGGAGACTGGAGCATGTTCTGCTCCTCAGGAGTACAAGAAAATCTGTGAAAGCACTGAGTTCCTTGTTCTTTGCTTCTTAATGGGTCCCACTGAAAGCAAACCCAAATCCTGGTATCATTATTGGCATGGACATTTTGTAGGATTTGCTTTCAAATCTTCCGTGTTGTTCCCTGCATTATTTCTCTCTGAACTGCTTGTAAATAATTGAAGACAAGTATTTCTGAACTCCAGGTGCCTGTTTAGATTTAGTGGTTTGTTAGTATCAGATCGTTCTGCGTTTAATTGAAGTCCTCAGAGTTTCTCTCTGACTGTCACCTGTCTGCCTTTTTCCTGGAACAAGGCAGGTTAGAAGTCTCAAGCCCTTCTGGTACCTCAGTGAGGTCTTCGTGTCTCACACCAGGGAATCATGAAACGGTTTGCATTGGAAGGGACCTTAGGAAAGGTTTAGTTGGGACTCCCACAGCCAGCCTTTCCCACAGCCAGCTGGAGATTCCAAACTCATTGCTCTGTGCTCGGGCAAGCGGCCGGGAGATCAGCTGGCAGTGAGCATCTCCCCAAACACAAGTGGCAAACCAGAGTCTTCCAGCTGAGGACATTACTGAGGGGTTTTTCCTTGTTTTTTTTTTTTTTTCTTTTTATAGGCAACCAATGTTAAAACTGAGACTGAGCCTCCGGAAGCCAGAACTCACAATCTGAGGCGCAGAATGGGCTGTGCCCCTCGAAAGAGTGGCGGTGGTGAGTGAAACACAGCGTGAATGCAGCTTCTGTTCCTTTGCACAAACAAGTTTTAAGACCAGAGTTAAAATCAGCATTTGGAACTATTCAAAGTATTTTATTAAAAAACCCAACTTTGTGTTAATTTTAAAATTGGATTTTATGGTGAAAAGTTCTTTTATGGGTTTGAAATATTTTTGGGGTTTTTTTTCTTGTAAGTGGTTGAGTTTTCTTGAAGAAGATATTTTCAGTTGAAAAAACTTTCAAACTTGGGTGTCTCTTCTGGAACAATCAGAAATGAGATTGGAGCCATGTTTTTGTTTTGTATTTTAAATAACATCAATCCGTGAGCTTCAAATAGAAGAAACTCTTTTAAGTGTATCAGATATCAGACACTTTCAGGAAAAAATTTGGATTTGAAATCAGGAAATTTAACTCATAAAATTAAACTCATGAAAGCAGAAGATAATATGTTTTGAGCTTAATGATAAAGTCCCCATAATATGATTAAATTGCTGTTATCAACAGTCCTGAGTCTGTTCTCTCCTTAAGAAATAATTATTTGAGACTAAGAAACAATGTCTAATGCCATCAAATGGAAGAATAAGCTTGCTGATAAATAATTTAACCAAATAAATATAGGAGCAATTTACAACTACTTAATAATTGAAATTACCTGAGCAATCTGTCAGTCTTATTTGTTCATTCAGAATCTTTTTTTTTCAATAATTTGTTTAGATTATGGTGTTTTGTAATTTGATTTTTTTTCTTCAAGGAGTCTCTAAGCACTAACCTCCCTCCCCCAAGAGAAGAAGGAAAGAGCTCTTGACGACATTTTTTAACACCACGTGGAAACAAAACCTTAGCTTATGAAGCTGCTCATAATTTAATTAAAATTACTGAAATGGCATATAAAATACTGAAAAACTGTGGGTTGTGATAGCCAGGGATTTTTGGATAACACTGGCTTCTGGAGGCATTGCAGGAGTTCAAGTCTTGCCTTATGCTGACTGAAACACGTGTAGGGGAGATAAAAATTCAGCAAATACCTTGGTAGGATGCAGTCTAACAAGCGACACATAAAACAAATAATAACAAGGAATGCTGAGCGTTGAAACATTTTGTAATACTCTCTTTTTTTTTTTTTCTATTGCCCAGAGAAGGAAATGCGCAGTGTGGTGAAACTCCCTGAGAAGAAAGAACTTCCTGGGGAGCCAGAGAAGGACAAATCCAAAGTCAGGTCTAAAAAACCCACCAATGCTGTGAGTACCCCCTGCCTTCCTGCAGCTGCATGCTTTGCAGGCATTTCTGGGTTTCCCTGGGGTGTGTAGGAAAACCTTCTGTCACTTTGTCACATGGAGGACCCCCATATTCTTCCTGGAGCCCCAGGGCTGAAGCACAGCAGTGTTTGTGCCTGCTGGAATATCAACACTGCCAATGCTTCGCAAACTGGAAATGACAGGATGGTTAAGTTTCATTAACTAAAGTACTTTGTTTGCTGTCTCCAAGGTACAGTCTCAAAATAAGAATTCTGAATACACAGTCCAGTGGCACTGGTTCTTCTGTGACCTGATGCCTCTCCACTGCTCTTTAACCCCAGGGGAGCTCCGTGCAGGCTGTGGCACATGGCACTTCCACAGACCTGCCCCTAATTCCACAATTTCAGCACTAAATTGGAAGCTTCGTTGTTCAAATGTATCTTAAAAAACCAACCCTGTTCCTGCTCCAACTCTCCACACACTGCCAACTATCCCCCAAAACCCCCACCTGTGGGCAGTGGTAGTTGTCTCACTTCTGAGAAGATAATGCTGAGGTTCTTTCTGCCCATGCCACGACTTGGGTCCCTCCTAAAACCAAACATGTTCTCATTCAATCCACACCTGTAGCTGGTACCTGAGAAGGAAGAGTGCAAATACCAGAAGCCTGACACCCTCACCCCCCAAATGAAAAAGGCTTGTGGGGGGAGCAGGAGATGCCGCCGCTTTATTTAACAACGTAAGGCAAGAGGTTCTGCCTGTCCTCATGGCTGTGTTCTGTGTCTGGGAAGAGCCTTCCAGGCTATGGCTGGTGAGAGTTGGGTGTAGGACAGGCAGCAGAGAGCCCATCACAGGTTGGAGTGCCTGTGCCTGTTCCTTGGGCCTTGGGAGCTGCTCTACCAGAATTAAGAGCTGCCCCCCTACCCAAAGCTCTGCTCTGGTGCCTTCTCTGGGGAAAATAAGGAACAGTCCCAGCAATAGGAACCCCTTTCTCTCCAGATTTCTGTCTTCCAATGGAATTGGTCTCAGAGGGGAATGAAACTCCTGAGGCTGCACATGGGAAAAGGGTTTGTGAGACCCCAGCAGGTGTTGGGTTATACCTGCCAAGGCCACAGTGCTGCTGATGTGAACTATCCTGGCACTCGGTCAAGCCTTCTGGCATTTGGGAAAAAAAAATACATGGAAGGGCTTGGAGCTCTTGTGGTCTTTTCTTAAATTACAGAGGGAGGTATTTAAACTTTTAAAAGAATATTCAGGATGTGTTTGTCTCGTTTCCATTGCAGAGATAAGGTAAAAATAAACTTTGGGAAGTGTCACAGATGAGAGTTACCAAACTGCTTTCACCCTGAGTTCCCTTCAGCGCTCCCATTCCCGCTGTGGAATTCTGTGTTGCAGGTGGATTTGTATGTGTGTCTCCTGTGTGGCAGTGGGAACGACGAGGACCGACTCCTGCTGTGTGATGGCTGTGATGACAGTTACCATACCTTCTGTTTAATTCCACCCCTCCACGATGTTCCCAAAGGGGACTGGAGGTGTCCCCAGTGTCTGGCTCAGGTAATCTGACAAATTACTGCAGTTAGGCCAAAGGCTATTTTGTATTTTGTGGGTTTTTTTAAAACTGATCACAGGAATAGAAAATACAATTTGTTGTTATTTAAGGCTGTGCGAACAAGGTGATAGAGGTACAGCTAAAATGAAGACTGGGCATGCTTCATATTGCAAAGGTGACACTTACTCTTTTGAGCCAAAAATTGGTGTCTTTGAAAAACATTTTGGATTTTAACTGACACCTTTTCTTTGTACTTAAAATTGGAGTCTGACTGGGTGCTTCAGTGTAATTATGTATGGATCTTGTCCTGCTTAGCTCTACTAGAGTAAGGAGAAATTAGGCATATTAATTCATTAATATTTATGCAGATTTATAAATAAATACTGTGATTTGGTGAATCAAGCAGAGTTTCTTCTTCTGACTCTGCCCTTTAAGACAGTGTTTTCATTTCAATGATGTTCTGCCTTCTTACCCCTCAGAAGCTGTTACAGGAGCCCATTTGTGTAAATCTGAGCGCAGTGTTGTGTTAATATGTTATAGAAACAATTACCTTTTCGCTTGCAGGAGTGTAACAAGCCTCAAGAAGCCTTTGGGTTTGAACAAGCAGCACGAGACTACACCCTGCGCACGTTCGGGGAAATGGCTGATGCCTTCAAGTCAGACTATTTTAACATGCCAGTACATGTATGTTCCTGCTTTATCCTGGTGTTGTGTAGAGTTTGTTTTGTGTGGTTAGTTAAAATAGATGACTCTGGGGAGGGAGGAAGGGGAGGGATTCTGGTTTTGAATGGGATGAAATCCCAAATCAGAGGTTCTCATTTATGTCAGCGAATCCTGGTTCTTGCTGGTGTCATGGTTTCTTGCTCCACCAGCTGCTTGTGTTTTTACTTTTTTCCCGCTTTAGAAGAAGTGTCTGTAGGGAAGAGAACTGTGACTGTCAGCCACTCCTGAGAGAACAGGGCAGCAGCATCTCCTGGAACTACATCTCTGCTGCAGTTGTTTTTCTCTTGTTGAAACAATTTTAAAGTGCTAATGGTGATTCCTCCCTGACACAGCTTTGATGCACATGCTTATCTACTGATTCCTCAGTACATACTCCCTTTTCTTCTCATACCTAGATGGTCCCCACTGAGCTGGTTGAAAAAGAATTCTGGAGACTTGTCAGTACCATTGAAGAGGATGTAACAGTGGAATATGGAGCTGACATTGCTTCAAAGGAGTTTGGCAGTGGCTTCCCAGTTAGAGGTGGGAAGTTTAAAGTTAGACCAGAAGAAGAGGTAGGTCTTTGCGTTCACTGTGAATGTTTTTATTGCAGTTTTACATTGAATAACTCGGTTCAAAACACAATAATGAAACTGGGTTGCAAAGTGTTTGTTTTGTGTATCTGGCAGAGTATTTGAAGAGGAGAACTATACTGGGGTTTTGAGTAAATAAAACTTGTTGTGATCAGCCATTCAAAGCCACAGGTTTATTCTAGTAGTTAATAAATAACTTCCAAACCAAATCAAATAAAAAAGGTCCCGTTTTAACAAAGCAAGTCAGGACAGGGTTGTGAAAGAGGCAAGGACAATGGAGAGTTTAGTCTTTGAGTCATTGACCTGTTTCTTACATTCATCAGTTGGGGAAAGTGCTTTTTTTCTATTGCTCTTCAGCAGTTTTATCTTCTTGGGTTTCTCACTTCCTATTGTATAAACCTGCGACTGTTCTGTTCAATTTTCAGGAATACCTTGATAGTGGCTGGAATTTAAACAACATGCCTGTGATGGAGCAGTCTGTGCTTGCTCACATCACTGCAGACATCTGTGGGATGAAATTGCCCTGGCTGTACGTAGGAATGTGCTTTTCCTCATTTTGTTGGCATATAGAAGACCATTGGAGCTATTCCATTAACTATCTGCATTGGTGAGTTTGAGGAATAAACCCAGTCTAGGACACAATCTCCCTTTCCTTCCCTATTCCCCTTAATTAGTGGACTAAAAGCAGATTCACAGAGCTCAGCCAGAGTAACCATTGCTGTCCTGTTGCAGCAGGGTCAAATCTGACAGTGTAATTCCTACATTGATTTACTTTTGGACAAGAGACATATTTTGGAAAGAGACATCCATTCCCAGTTTTAAAAAATCCATGAGAGATGCAGCAGATACTCCATCAAATGTTTTATTATACTCAATGTAAACTAAAAACCATGCGAGTTTTCTTTTTAAAATCATCCAACTTCAGCTAACAACTCAGTTCCGGCACGTTTTGTCTGTTAGGTGGATCATGCTGTCATAAATCCTCTCATCAAGCCAACACTTGTCAGCTGTAATCAGGACAGATCTTTGCCATCTCTTTGATATTTTAAATAGACTGAACTTCTTGAACTTCTCACCTTACAACAGCTTTTCTGGAGTCTGGATTATGGTTGTCACTCTTCCTGAAACCTGTCAAGCTCTTTCTCTTTGCTAGTTCATATGAGAATTCAAGCAGAATGGTGAAACTGCATCCCAGCTGCTGTTCAGTGGGTCCCTTTTGGTTGGTTGTTCAGTTGCTGCTCCTTGAAATAGCAGCTGCTGCAGTGCAGCCCGAGAGCCAGTGACTTAATTCACTTGTTTTTGTGGTGCTTACTGTTGTGAAAACAAATGTTTGAGTGAGGGTGAGGGAAGGAGTGACAGGATTACATGGTGAACACGATCTTTCTTGTCATGTGTTGCTGCCTTTTTTTTTTTTCTCATTGTCTGAGTCTTCAGTCAGACTGAAAACTGTGGGTGGGAGAGGAGTTTGCAGTACAGATTTCATTTCTTCTAGGAGAGTTCCCCTGTTCTGAGAATGGCTTTCTGTCCTCCATGGTGTGCCCCCAACTGCATTATTGTCTGCAGAAGGGCAGAAAGGTGTCCTTGTGTGCGTGTACATGTGCACACACACGATACATCCAGACACACGTGAAAGTTGCTTGACCTGCTTTCAATTTATTTACCTTCCAATGGGAAAGTCCTTGATGTCTTTTCACTTGCAGATATTCTTCCTTATTTCCCTTCAATGCAGAAGTTTAAGTCAGCATTGGAGAGCAATGTGCAATTGAGGATAATGCTGTTCTTGGCCAGAGCAGTCTGAACAACCTGCTTCTGCAGAGACAGTGCTCCAAACTCTGAAAAGACTCCAAAAGGCAGGAGTGGTTCTTGGGAGAGTCCTAGGGATGGTGTGTCCATCTGCAGCGTTCCCACGTGCCTTGGAGGAGCCTGTGTCCTTATGCAGTGCTGTGAGCAGCTAATCCCGAGTGACCCAGGCTGCAGCAGCAGAGCTTTCCCAGGGTTGGAGACAATAGTCTTCCTACAGAACTGAGTCCTGTGTTAGTTCTAGAAATGGTAAAAGGGAAAAAAAACCCCAAATCTTTCCTTCTAAATATACTTGGAAATAAATAAGATGTCAGTCTTAGACAGAGGGAGAATTGCCATCATTGCTGCTAGTGTTTGTACAGGCAGGGATGTGAAGCAGTCAGGAAACAGAGCAGAAACACCTGTGACCTCCACTGCTGTTCTCTTGGGCTGCTGGCACCTCAACACCTGTATTAGAACTCTCTGTTACTTGTTCCCCTGAGGTCCAGAGACCCCCAGTGCCAGTATCCTGCTCCAAGTTTAGTACAGTTCATGTCTGTCACCCAGTCCTTGGTGCTGGCACCTATCAGGGAGCAGAACTCTTCACTAGCTCAGTCCAGACACAGGATAGTTTTTAGTTGCATCCGTGGCTGGTCTTCCTGGATTCTTAGAGTTGTTCTGGGATGATGTCCAGGTCCAAGGCTGCAGAGTTGTCCCAGGATGATGGCCAGGTTCAAGGCTGCAAAGTCATTTAATACTCCATAACAACTCCTTGTGATACCTTGTGTGTAACTGTCCCTCCATAGTCCATCCTGCTGGCTGCCCTCTTCCCCTGACACAGGGGCTGTGTGAGTACAGGAATGAGTACAGCAATGAGCTCCTAGGGATGAGAGATAGGCTTCTGGATTCACACTTCACTCTTCTTTTGGAATCTCCCAATTGCTTCATGATCGATGGAAGAAAAGAACACTGTTGGGTCAGTTTTAATCTGCCAACTCTTCAGAAGTCTTGGAATAAGGTGATCTGTCTGTTTTCCTTTCTGAATACCTTTTCTAAATTCATTCTTTGTAAAGCCGTGGAGGCATTTTCATCTCAGTGCTGCAGTGAGCCAGTGTCAGTGTAAGCTTGAGACAGTATCTGCTGGAACACATCTGCATCCCCTTCATCCTCTCAGCTGGCTTGCATCGGGTTAAGCTGGTGCTGAAAGTTCTTTGTTCCTACTCTGGATATGGATTTTTTTTTCCCCTTGAAGTCTTGCATAATTTGGAAGTTTGATTTCTACTTCCTGTGCGTTGCTTTTATGGCAGTTACGCATAAGACAGAAAGAACTGGCTTTGGTTGTTGGACCCAAAAGGGAGTTCATGTTCATGGGAAAAGACAGGCAGCCTATGTTTTGAAGTTGTGCTGGAGTCAGCAGAACTTCACTGAGGACATCTTCAGACTTCTTCTCCCTCCCCCAGAATATTTGAAGTACCTTCTCAGAAGTGTAGGCAGTTAAAACAGGTCTGGAGAAGAGGGACCTGTGTAAAATGTGAAGATTCAGGAAGGTACAGAACCTTTGCATTCCTTCCTGGTGATATGCCCTTCCTTTGACATGGTGTATTTTAAAGCAGAAGACTAAAAATGTAACTTAAAGTTTGCTTATATTTAACTTTTTTTAATAATCTTGCAGGGGGGAGCCTAAAACGTGGTATGGAGCCCCAGGGTACGCAGCTGAGCAGCTGGAGGATGTAATGAAGAAACTTGCTCCAGAGCTATTTGAGTCCCAGCCAGATCTCTTGCACCAACTTGTCACCATAATGAACCCGAACACTTTGATGGCCCACGGGGTGCCTGTATGTGTCGGACTCCTGTGCTACTCCCCCAACCAACCCTCTTTGATTGGAACACTACTTAAAGCTGATAATTGAAGCCACTTTTATTACAGAGGTGGTGTGGTGGTTTCCATGTGTGTTGCATCTTCCTTATCCAATATAATGTGCCAGTGTGAGCAGATGGGCAATGAAATTGTTGCCTTTGGAATTGACTGGCAGACTCTTCTCTGGAGATCCATCTTGGATATTTCTATTTCTGTGTCTCAGCTGGAAGGTTTAGGCTTTACCTTTGGAACAATGGCAGGAGCTCTTGTATGTCTGTTCAATCAGACACTGCTTTTTTGGCACAGAGTTTCTGTCAAGGGCCCAAATCCCATTCTTCCTTTGTTTGTCATCCACATTCTCTTATTTTTCCTGGATAAGTCCTTAGGTATTTTAAAAACATTTTTTCATCAGATTTCATCTTATTCCATACTAGATTATTCATGGGAATTATGTCCCTTTACAACTTAATTGGCTTTTGATGAGCTGGCCTTGGGACTTCAAGGAAAATCTGGAAAAAGTAGCAAAATTTGTGGTGTCTCCTATGATTTGGTAGCCTCCAAAATGGAAGGATGCAGGAAGAGACCTACCTGCTTTCATGCTGACTGTATAGCCCCAACAGTCTTAGATGAACACCGGTATGAACTTTAAGGTTTCCAATTTTTCTTCCCCTTCAGCTGCACATTAGAGAGAGCTGGATCTGTGTTGACCCTAACCCTGAGGTTTAAGGAGCACAAGGCCCAGGCAGCTGGCCTAGAACTGTTCAGAGTGGGGTGTGGCTGAGTGGAGCCCTTGGCTTTCTGGGGTTTTACATGGCACTTTATCAGCTGCCAGTTGTAGTTCTTGGGCTTATGGTTTAAAACTCTCGGAAGTCCTCACAGAAGTTACTGCGAATTGGAAATCCATGTTCTCCTTGCAGCCGCCAGCTGTGTTTGGGTGTGAGCTGACACTGGCCTGTCTGTCCCCCCAGGTGTACCGAACCAACCAGTGTGCTGGGGAGTTTGTGATCACCTTTCCCAGAGCTTATCACAGCGGCTTCAACCAGGGCTTCAACTTTGCTGAAGCTGTCAACTTCTGCACCGTCGACTGGGTACGTTCCAAACCAGTTTTTCCCTAAGTGAGCAGCTCCAAAGCTGTTCCTAGCTGGTGTAATGCTGTGATTTATCGCTGATGCACAAATCTAGGCCACAGATCAGAAGGAGCCTGTTACTGGCAGCATGGTGTTTGCTGAAAGGGTTTGTCATGCACTGAACTGGGGGCTTCCTCTGGTTCCGAAGATTTGGTTTGGAATTATACATCAGGGCTGATGTGGCTTTTGCAGCACAGTCCTGTGCGTGCCTGCAGTGTGAGACGCACCAGTGCTACTAGAGTTGGCTTATTTTTGTGTCCCCGAATTCCATTTCAAATAAAAGTTGGAATGGAATTTCCTAATTTATTACACTGGGAATTCTCTCAGAGGTACTTTCTGCAGAGGTACTTAGCTGGAAACTAAATCCAGCTTGGATATCTTTTCTGCTTTAGCCTCTGTGATAAAGTCAGATGATACATGTTACACACATTAATAACAGTTAAAGACATTGATAGTCCTCTTGTGGGGGAAAAAAAATAGGAGTTACATCTCACGTGAGAGCATCCTCTTAGATAGCAGAGGTGCTCTAGGTTTTTGGGGAAGAACACCTTAATGAGAAGAGAGCAGAAAGTTCTCAAGTTCAAATGGAGGGTTTACAGAGCAGTGTATCATTGCCAGCAAGCTTCACTCAGCTCACTGATCCAGTAGAGATGGGCACACATTACAGTTATTAGGTTAGAGTTATTCAATAAGTTCTCTGTCTTTTTTAAAATAAACATGAATGGAGGACAGTTGCTCCAAAGTTACAAGTAATTTTACCTTCACAGCCAGTGACTCAGACATGCAGTGCTGTCTGATCTCACAAAGACTCTTTGAAGCTTCTGATATTTCAAATTACTTCTCTTGTGATTTTTTTCGCCCCCGGAAGATCTTGGCTATTTGTAAGTGTAGCCCAACTAAAAAGCTTGCTAGATATAAAAAACATTACTTAGAAGAGGGAGATGACTAATATTGCAAGAAAGTTTTCTGCAGTTGACTGTGCTCCCGTGTCAGTTGGTTTGGTTTGGTTTTTCCTCTTGTCCTTCCATGAGGTTCACACTGAACCCAACACATAACCTACGCCCACTGTGGTTTAGTGATTTAGTAGCCCTTAATTACGACCTCTACAAGGGAGGGCACCTCCCCCAGCTACACAGCTCACACCCACGGAGTCCGCTGGGAAAGAGCCATTAGCGTTCCTGGCACAACTTGGGATCTTGATTTCTCTAGTTTTACACTCTGAAGTATGAATATTATTGCTAGAAGGATTTGTCTTGGCCTTTCCTTGGGGCAGTTTTTGGTTAGAAGCACGCAGAGTTAGTACCTTGGTGTCGTTGTCCAAGTGCACCCCCTGATGCCGTGTCTGCCCCGCAGCTGCCCCTGGGCCGGCAGTGCGTGGAGCATTACCGGCTGCTCAACCGCTACTGCGTCTTCTCCCACGACGAGATGATCTGTAAAATGGCTTCCAAAGCAGATGTCCTGGACGTTGTAGTGGCATCTACAGTGCAGAAAGACATGGCTATTATGATTGACGAGGAGAAGAGGTTGCGTGAGAAGGTTGATAAACTGGTGAGTTGTAGGAAATAATGGTTTGGGTGGGAATGGGCTTTAAAGGTCATCTTGTTCCATCCCCTGCCACTGGCAGGGACACTTTCCACTAGACCAGGTTGTTGCCAGCCCTATTCAACCTAGCCTTGAACACTTCGAGAGATGGAATTCATTATAATGAATGAAGTAACAGTGATGTGAGAACATGCTGGTTTTTGTACTGGGGTGTCAAAGGCTTAGAGGTACATAGTCCTTTCCTAAGTTGTGGATTTCAGAGGACCACCTGGGTAAAGAATCATTGATCATGCACCTTATTTTAGTACCTTCCCTTTAATGTTGTTCAGAATGTCACTTTTAAGATAATATTTGCACTTTCAGTAATTTGGTCAGAAAAGCTGGTTTTTCATTAACCAAGATTTCTGTCTGCCTGGGTTTCATATCTTCTATCTAAACTTCATTATTATTTCAATAAATTTACCTTCTGATATTTTATCTTGGAATAGCCCCCTCTTTGTAACGGTCACTTCTTCATTAGGCTTTGATGTAATACTGTTGCAGGGAGTGACTGGCTCGGAGAGGGTGACGTTTGAGCTGTTCCCTGATGATGAGCGACAGTGCCTGAAGTGTAAAACCACCTGCTTCATGTCAGCAGTTTATTGTCCCTGCAAACCTGGGTTGTTGGTGTGCTTGTACCACATTGAGGACCTCTGCTCCTGTCCCACCTACAAATACAAACTGGGGTAAGCTTGAGGTAGTAACTAACGCCATGATCTGGAGATAGTATTGTCTGTGCAGATACCGTGGTTTGGTAATCTCTGCTGCCAGTGGAGCTGGTCTCTGTTTCTGTTTCAGCCCTTTGCAAATCCAGTGCCCCCACAACAATGGGACTGTTTTGTGCTCACACACAAAGCCTCTTCAGCATTCAGCTCTTATTGCTCTCTAATGGCAAAAATTGCTGGCTAAGTTACTTTGCATTTTTATTTATAGCAACCAGGTCATTGTCGCTTAGATCCAGTCCTTGCCAAGGAGTACTGTTTTGCTTTTTGGAACTTTCCTTCCCCTTGTTAACTTTCTGTGCTGTTTAGTACATCTTTGTCCTACATGAATGTAGCTTGCTCTAAGACAGTTTCACAATTCCTTGATTGTCCTGTAGAAATTGCCTTTTGAAGCAATTGCGACATTGAAGTTGTCTCAAAAGGAACATGGTGTGGTTGTAAGGTCTTAATTGTTTAACCCTGAGCGCACAGAAGCTTATTTCTCTGTTGTATGGACCAACACGTCTTAGAATTACAAAATGGTTTGGGCTGGAAGGGACCTTAAAGCTCATCTCATTCCATCCATGCCATGGGCAGGGACACCTTCCCATAGTCCAGGTTGCTCCAAGCCCCATCCAGCCTGGGTCCTCATCCCGGTGCCCCTCCTTCCACCCTCGTGCTGCCCCGCAGTGTTGCTGGAGGCTCGAGCTGTGTGCTGCCCGCAGGTACCGCTACACCCTGGAGGAGCTGTACCCGATGATGAACGCGCTGAAGATGCGCGCGGAGTCCTACAATGAGTGGGCTTCCAACGTCAACGAGGCCCTGGAGGCAAAGATCAACAACAAAAAAAGTGAGTATCTTACCTGCTGCCTGTAGCACCTAATTCAAAAGGGCTGGCTTTTTCAGTTTTTAGTTTCTGAACCGTAGCAACTTTTTTCTTATCTGACAATCAAAAGAAATCATTTATCGCTTCATGTTTTAAAGTAAATATTTTAGCTGTTACAGTCCCAGAAATGATGCTAAGCTGTCTCTGTGACAAGACTGTAAATCACTTTGACACAAAATGTAACTGAAGTAGAAATAGAAATACATTTAACATGTTGTGTTTCTAAGCCTTACCATGGAAAAGGTATCACAAAGGGAGACTTCTTCACTTAATGTCTTTTCCAACAGGTCTCATCAGTTTTAAGGCTTTGATAGAAGAATCAGAAATGAAAAAGTTCCCAGACAACGACCTGCTGCGACACCTCCGGCTGGTGACGCAGGACGCGGACAAATGTGCCTCGGTGGCCCAGCAGCTGTTGAATGGCAAGAGACAGACCAGGTAACTGCCACTCCATGTCTGCAGCAAAATTGAGGCACCAGAGATGGCTGTCAGAGGCCAGTGATGGATGGTTGTGCTTTGCAAGACTTAAAAATTAAAAGAATCTTTGTCTCCTTAGCAGAGCCATCTTTGACAGGGAGATTCAGTTTTATTACGTGTAATAAGTTAAACATCCTTGGTTTTCAAATCTCTTCTTCCTCTGTGTTTGACAGTTAGTCTGTAAATTCATTCCAGTGTTCTCTGAGAAGAAAAAATGGTGTGGTATGGCCAGACAAAGTAACACTCAGCAAGATATAGTCCCCTTGTCTTTGTGCTGTGGACACTGTAAATCTGTCCATAGTGGAGGTGTTGTTGTATTCATTACCCTCTGTGTTGTGGAAAAACAAAGTACCTTAACTCCCTGAGCTGCTGCTGGTGGGAATGTTGTACGAGAGCTCTGAAAAAATACCTGCTCTTTACATTGAATCTTTTAGACAGGTTATTTGCTCGAGGGATTTGAAGGTAGGGCAGAGTTTGGGTAACACGTTCTTCATGAGCTGCCTGCCTGGTCTTGCTGGCACTCCATGTCTGAAGTGAGTTGAAAAGAGCCAGAACAGAAGGCCAAGGCCAGTTCTCCTTACTGCACAAGTCTAGTTGTGCCTGTATTGATGTAAGAGCCTCTCTCTCAGGATTCACAAGTTACCATTTTCTGTTGTGTCATTCTTCACCCATAGATCCCAGACTGGTTTCGGTTGGAAGGGACCTAAAGCTCATCCAGTTCCATCCCCTGCCATGGGCAGGGACACCTTCCCCTATCCCAGGATGCTCTAAGCCCTGTGCTACCTGGTCTTGGACACTTCAGGCATGGGGCAGCCACAACTTCTCTGGGCACCCTGTGCCAGGGCCTCACTACCCTCTCAGGGAAAAATTCCTTCCCAATATCCCATCTAACCCTGCCTTCCTTCAGCTTAAAGCCATTGATCAGGGCACCCAGACTCACCATGGGCATACTGAGCCTTGTGGAATGGTGGTTTCTAAGAAAATGTTGGGTTTATGTATGTGGAGGACAGTATTGCTCATGTCCAACAATGTTAAGTGTGAAGTACTTCATAAAAAATTGTCATTCGTCCCATGTGGAGAATTTTCACCCATTTCTGCTGCTTTGAATAACATGGTGTTTATTGGAGCAGTTGCCTTTTGTGCTGGTAGAACTGCACGTGTGTGGTTCCTGCATGTCAGCTGCCTCAGCAGGACTCGTGTATCTCATCACTGTTCTTGCAGTACTTTGAAGGCTGGCTTGGAAGGACTTCAGGGGCAGAATGTTCTCTGTCACACTTAGACGTGATTCTTGTCTTCCTTGCTGGTGATCCCTGGGTAAGCCTTTGTAGTAGGAACTTGATAAAAATTCACCTTTGCTGTCTTGCACACACAGGAGGATGAAGCCTCTGTCACAGCAATGTAAAAATACTGCAAGGGGGAATGAGAAATTCAGCACTCCCACAGGCATGACATCTGCCAGATAGGGAATTTCCAACCCGGAGACTTGAGGCACCATCATCAAGGGACTTGTCCACTTCTGATCTCCTCCTTCATTTGATGTTGAGCCATCTCTTCTTCTGGCATCCTCGGTCTGTGTTCTCCCATCCCTGGTGCTTGTTCAGGTCTCTCAGTGCTGAACTGGGAGCAGCAGCCAGGCCCTTCCCAGCTTCTCTGTGCCAGATGGGTCCTTCCTGCACTGAATGTGTCCCTGACTGTGTTTGGCCTGGGAAGAGCTGGGAGCAATTTTTATCTTCATCTCCTTGACTAGGTCTGCTTTTGTCACCATGAGAGGCTCTCAGCCTTCCTCACAGCTGGGCCTGCCAGCTCCTGCAGCATCCCAGACTGGGATGAGTAATTCACCTTGTGCTGCTGCTGTACACAGTGTCAAGGCAGTGCTTGCATTGAGATTCGTATTTGTTCTAGAAGAGCTTTTAGTCCTTCTTGCACCATTTATCCTTGGTTCGTTTTTTGGCATGTTTCTGGGGAAAGTCCAGTTTCATGTCTTCATAGTTTTTAAGAGTTTTAAAACCCATGTTACTTGGGGTTTTTTTGTCTTGTAAGATTGAAGTGGGGGATGCTCATAACTTTTGAAGGAAGAAATAAAGAAGAGAATTATGTGCTTAAAATCTTCATACATGTTACATCACATGCAGATTCATGTGCATGAAGCTCACATCTGCAGGATGCTGGACAGCCTCCATCACACTGAGTGCCAGGTGTTGGTTCGGAAGGATTGTGGATTCTGCCTAAAATTTGGTTTGTGCTTTTGGCAAACTTTGTATTGTGGACTGAGCATTTTGGTCTGATCCCGAGTTTGGAAGAGGCATGCAGGAGACTTGTCTTGCTGTGGGAAGGTCGTCCCTGTCAGTCACGGCAGTCAGTGACACTGGAGGATCTCCTCCAGTACTGCAAACACAGCAGTTCATGGGGAGAAGACCAGGAGAGATGGTAATAAATCACAGTAAATCCTGTGACTCCTGTTCACGAGCTTCTCTGCAGTACCTGAAGAGATGCAAATGGGCTGTACATCCCTGTTTCCTGTGGTTCTCTGGGTGCTGGGGGATTAAACCGTCACAGATGCTGGCTGGGAGATGTTCTGTGAACATCTGAATGGGGGCAGAGCACAGTGTGGCCGTTGTTCTCCTGGCACTGGAAGGCAACAGTGTTCCTGCCCTGTTGGCATGTTTTTCCTGTCTTTCCCCTTTCTTCTCTAGGTCTCCTGAAACCTGTTCCATTCCTTAGAGTCTCTGAGAATTTGTGCTTGGAGACCTTTGTGATTAATAACCCTGGATGGATATGGGTTTGGCTTCTGTCAGTAGTTTTTCTTAGGCTCACATAATTTCTGGTTTTCGAAAACATCTTGTGACAGCTTTGCCATTTAGATGTGTGTGTATATGTACATAAATACTTACGTATTTCAAAACTTGTGCCTTTCTTGGAAGATACTGTAGAGCTTCCTCAAAAACCAGTAGAACAAAGCAGACTGTAAAGAAACCTGTGTTGTACCTGAGGCTTTGAATCATTTTATTGTTCAGCTGACTGTGGGGTTTGGAACTCCCAATGTGATCCTGTGTATCCGTTAAAAATACCTACTTTTAACACAGAATGGTGAATTAAAATTTATTTTATAGTCTTCACATTCCAGTCATGCTGGCATATCCTGCTGGGCTGTTCTTCTCTTTTGTATAAATAACACACTGTGCATTCAATTGGAGCCAGCATTGTAAGGGATCTCTTTCCTTTTCTGTTCAGGGTTCTCAGACCTCATTAATACTGGCTTGAGTTTAGAAAGCTTTTAATATTGGGCAATTTGTTAACACTTATAAGCCACTCATTTGATACAAAGCTTTTAGATAAAAATAAAAATGCTGATTGCAGTGTAGAGAGGATTTTTCAGAAGTGCCTACACGACCTGTCAATATAAAACCCATTCAGAATTGGGATTTGTTCTCTTTTGGAGTGGGCATGGGCAGAGCTGACTACAATAGCTACTGCAACGTAACTGAATAGTTTATCCACAGTTGCTTTGTGTTCTGGAAAAAAAGCTTAATTTTTTTCCATAATAACCAGTGACCTTCCAAGGCTGAGTAGTTGTTCCAGAATGCTGTTTAATGTGAGTGTTTCAACAATAGCTCGTTCTGCTGTGGCAGACTGAGGTTTCCCACATGTGTGAGCCCTGAGCTGCTTGGGTGCTTGTGAATATTCTGTTATTCCTGAAGAAGGCCTGGCTGACATGAAATCATAAGCAGATGTTAGGGAATCAAAAAATCACAGAATGGTTTGGGTGGGAAGGGACCTTAAAGCTCATCTTGTTCCACTCCCCGCAGGAACACCTTCCACTAGACCAGGTTGCTCCGAGCCCTGTCCAGCCTGGCCTGGAAGTTGAGAGTTTTGGTTTGGATGTTTTTCAGTGATAACCAAGAAATCTGAATGGTGTCGTTGCAGGTACCGCTCCGGGGGAGGGAAGTGTCAGAACCAGCTGACGGTGAACGAGCTGCGGCTGTTCGTGAGGCAGCTCTATGCCCTGCCCTGTGTCCTGAGCCAGACACCACTGCTCAAGGTAACCTGGGAAAGCCTCGGGAAGGGAGCAGGGGCATTTACAGAGTGATGGGTTTGCACTGCGTTCATCTCCGATCTCACTGTTTGCTCCAAGAATTAATACCTGGGCACGGGCAGGCTGGGCTGGCTTGTGCACATGGGATGCTGAAGGAGCTCTGACCGGCTGCTGTTCATGGTCAGGAGAGTTTTATACTGCACAGGCAAATCAAACCATTCGTGTTGTATGAAGGATTGCAGGAGAAGGAGCAGGATGACCTGGGTAACTACAGGTTAAAAGTTTGGGGTCAGTTAACTGGTCTGCTCTTAGAAGTAAAGCCAGGCTAATCTGAGAGCATTCAAACTCCCCAGTGCTCTGAGGGACAGCTCTCATTCTTACCACTTTCCTTCTTCGTTAATGCAGAATCAGCTTTCTCAGTCTTGTAATTAGATCCGTCTTTGTGCTCTCAAGCCACATTCCAGGAAACCCCACAGATGACTCCAGCCAAACCCAGCCCAGGCTGCCCAAATCCTCTCTCTATCAGAGAACCTGCTGCTGGCAGGAGTCAGGTCACTGTGAATCCCACGACCACCAGCTGTGCTGGTTCTGTGCTCCCCAGATGATCAGCCCTCAGGCAAACTGAATGTAATTCAAAATCTTGTTTCAGAATTTGCCAAAATGTTCCATATCACACTGAGGGGCAATTAAAAAAAAAATTCCGTGCAGCTGCAATTCCTGTCTTAAAGGAGAAGGGCTTTGCATATTCATGACACTTGAAACCAGGAGATGCCGTGTCCAGCTCTTGAACTGTTCCTCAAGTATCCACCCAACACTGAGACACCAGACAGGGCCATGTAAATGAATGGGAATAAACCAGTTCAGCTCAGCTTTGACTGCTGCTTTGGAAGCTTTATCAGCCCTGCAGTGTGTGGATCAGATTCAATACAGTCCTATTTACAGTTATTTGTTTATAGCACTGAAGCTGTGAAGTTTTCTTGCTGGTTGAAAAGCAGAAATTTGGAAATGCCAGACATGCAAACAGTTCCTCTCCATCTGGCATTCCTGAACAGGGAAATAACAAACACATATGGTCAGGGTGTTCCTTTGTATCATCCTCAGCAAGCCTCAATTATATGTAGTTGTGCAAATTAGGCTGTTAATATAAATGACCAACATTATTGGAGATGGGTTCACAATTCAGTCTATCTCTAAAAAATGTTTCATTCCATGCTGGGGGAGGTTGCCCACCCTGGGAAACAGCCTCACTGGAAAAATGCCAAGGTGTCAGCTGTGAGGGAAGAACTTCCTGCAGGAACAGCATTTCAGGCAGCACTGGGAGTACTGGGCAGGTTGCTCCATACAGAATAATCCCAGCCTTCACTGTGGGATTGCTCTAGATGACTGTGCTTTATCCTGGGGAAAGTGCAGACAGACCCAGAGATACCTTTTGGGGTAATGAGCTGCTGAGTGCACGGAGAGAAGGTGTTGCCCTGCATGAGAGAGTAAAATGCCTGTGGCTCACTGGCGCTATAGGGTGCAGCTCAAAAACCTTAGCAGGGCAGCAGAAATGAACCCCAGAACGTCTGTGTCCTACCCAGTGTTTTTCAAAGCCTTCGTAATCCTCACCTTGTTGTTCCTCAGCTGCCTGAACCCTTCCAAAACAAAGCCAGACAGCAGCACCCATGGGAACACTCAATTTCCCTTTACATCCTTTCTGTTCTTCCGAGCCCTCTGTCTGACACCTCTGGGGCTGGAATTGCCGCGTTCTGGGATACTCAAGCTTGTGGCCATGTTACATATGACGAGGTGCTGGTTCAGTACTGTGTGTTGAAGACACTATTGTAGTGTTCCTGCCCTTGGGATAATTTGCCTTGTGCGCTGTGTGCATTGCAATGGGGGTTTGCCAGGAGCCTGTGCTCCCACTGTTAACCCTGCACTTCCATGGTTAAGGGACTTAGCAGAGGACTTTCAGCAGAGGACTTCCGTCTGATTTATTGTTGCATTTGTGTATTTCAGGATCTCCTTGACCGTGTGGAAGCTTTCCAACAGCAAAGCCAAAAGCTCCTTTCCGAAGAGATGCCCAGTGCTGCAGAGCTGCAGGAGCTGCTGGACGTCAGCTTTGACTTCGATGTGGACCTGCCGCAGCTGGCGGAGCTGCGGACGCGCCTGGAGCAGGCGCGCTGGCTGGAGGATGTGCAGCTGGCCTGCTCGGAGCACAGCTCCCTCACTCTGGATGACATGAGGCGCCTCATAGACTCCGGGGTGGGGCTCGCGCCCTACCCCGCGGTTGAGAAGGCGATGGCGAAGCTGCAGGAGCTCCTCACCGTGTCCGAGCACTGGGATGACAAAGCCAGGAACCTGATAAAGGCCAGGTAGAGCTCAATCTCAGTGTTGCATTTTGTAGCTCTGTGAGTTGTTTCAGATGGAAGTGCCCTGACTCCTGGAGGGGCTCCCCTTTGTTCATCCAGTTCCCAGCACGAAGGCAAAGCTTGTGCCAGCCAGAAGGGGCAGGGCTGGAGGAGGGGGATGAGGGATGGAGCCATTTCAGGTGTCAGGGTTGCCTTGCAGTGTGGGTGTTGCTCAACCATCTTGTGCAAATTCTCCTTTTGCCACAGGGAAGGGGTTTAAGATGCCTCTTCCTTCTTTTCCACCTTCCCCTCCCCGCTGTCAGGCTGGAGGACATGTGTCCAGATAAAGCTCAGATAGGCACCACCAGCGGGTAAAATTTCATAGTCCATAGGGGTCCATGTAGGACTATTTCTATCTAACAAGGAGGAGATTTTTTCCAGATTGGTTGGTGCAGGGAAGAAGGAAATAAGCCGAATACATCCTTACTAAGAAAAATTTTCTTGTGGTTTTTACCTTCTGATTTATAAAGTAAAACAGGGGAGAGCACAGTGTACTTAAACTTTAGGAAGGTGGCACAAACTTATGTTTCTTCCCTCAAGTTTCTTTTTTTTTTTTTAAATTTTGTCATACTTGGAGTATTGGAGTGTTTCTTACCCCCTACTAACCACAGTGTTTTAAGATAACTTCGTATAGCACATTACTGACTAAGCTTGGGTTTAACATGCAATAGGGAGCTGTGTTGTGTTTGTATCTCTCTAAAACCTCAGAATCAAACTGGGAAATACAGAAAAGCCAGTTTCAGGGTTTTAACCTTCTAATGCAGAATCTCTAAGCTGCTGTTGGTCTGGGGTTTGGTGCGTGTTTGTCATTCAAAAGTTAGTAAAAGGTAAACCTTCCTTAAGTCCAAATGTGAGAATATTTCTAGTAGGAGTCTAGAGTGAGCAAACAGACATTTCTAAACCTCCCCTGCTCCTGACGCCCCAGCTCTGCTGGGTGCAGCCAGTACTGAACATAACATCATTATTTGGTGTGACCCTCTGATTTTAATAACCCAGCTGAGTGGAAGAGCCCTCGCTGTGAGCAGCATCTCCCATCTGGGCTGTTGTGTTCCCCCAGGCCCCGGCAGTCCCTGAGCAGCCTGGCGGCAGCAGTGAAGGAGCTGGAGGAGATCCCAGCCTACCTCCCGAATGGAGCAGCGCTGAAGGATGTGGTGCAGAAGGCCAAGGACTGGCTGCAGGAGGTGGAGGCTCTGCAGGTACGTGAGCCTGGCTGCTGGGGAGGGACAGTGACCCTGCTCATGTCACCAGAGCCACCCTGCCCCCCGTGCGTGCTCCGGGGCTCCGGTGTTGCACTGATTCGGAGCACCTGGTGTGGGACAGGGGTTACCTCAGCCACGGAGCAGCTATGGTCACTGCCCCGATTCTTGCTTCTGTTTCTGATCTGTATTCCTTCACCTTTGCAACTAACTGCCTGCAAAAAAACCTATAAAACAGCTATTAGCAAAAAATATAAAGTTAAAAAGTTACTGCATTGTGGAACTTCACCTTAAGGTCACTTTTGCTCAGTTGCTCAGTAACAGCTCCCTGTTAATCACATTTTTGTGTACTACACTGAGGTACAGAGTGGTGATACAGAAGTAGTTTCTGGCTCAGCCTTGCAAGTGCTTAAGCCAGGGGTCAGTGGGACTGCCCAGATCACACCAAGGTGGCACTGGGATAGCCCTGATTTCACATTTTGGTATAAGCTGCCAAATATTTTCATTTGTCCACATTTTTTTTCTATAAAGTGAGCTCTGGTCTAACTTAGGGGTATTTTCAGGCCCCTCTGGCCTAGACTGGGCTTTTAATAAAAACTTATTTTGAGCTTTTATTTAAAAAAATTATTTTCCTGAACTTAAGTATTTTGAAGGAATAAAATTCATGTAATACTAAGTTCCATTTGAGGGCAGTCTTGAAAGCACTTGAGTGATTTTGTTCTTGGTATTTGCTAATTTCTTGGTCTGGACTCTGAAATTCTGCCTCCTGAATGTGGAAAGCTAGTTCTGTCTGTGCCAAGAATTCTTGCTTCGGTTCTGTGAAGGTTTTGTTAAACGCCTGCAGTCACTGTGACTTGCAGGAAGTTCTTGGTATCAGGACTTGGAAGTTGCTAGAGATGTTGGGGTTGTTTTGGTGAATAGTTCTCCAGTCCCACATCACCGCCTGTTCTAGAAATTACCTCTGGAACTACTTCTTGTGCTGCTTTACTTCTGGGTGTGTGGTACCTGCATTGCCCAAGGCGTGGGGTGCCAAGGGAATGGCCAGAGCTTGCTGCCGAGTGGCACACGGGATGCTGGAGGTGGTTCTCACTCTTGGCCTGGCGCTTATCTTCTGGTGCTGTAACTCCCTACAGTACCTGAAAGGAGGCTGGAGCCAGGGGAATCAGAGTTTTCTCCCAGAGAACAAGGGATAGAATGAGAGGAAACTGCCTCAAGTTGCACCTGGGGAGGTTCAGGTTGGCTATTGGGGAAAATTTCTTCACTGAAAGGAGTGGTCAGGCCCTGGCACAGCCTGCCCAGGGTAGAGCCACCATCCCTGGAGGGATTTAAAAGGGATGGGGATGTGACATTTGGGGACATGGTTTAGTGGTGGCTTTGGCAATGCTGGGTTAATGGCTGAAATGGATCTTGGAGACCTTTTTTCAATGTTAATAACTCTATGATTTTATGATTTCAGAATTACTTTGATTTTCTGCTGTGAATGCAGAGTATGAGACTGGGAGGCTGCTTATATTGTTGGCAGTCTCTGGGTTTGTTCTGTTTTCTCTTTAAAGGGTCATTTGGCAAGTGTATTCTTGCTTCCCAGCCCCCAAATGTGTTCTTAGTTTTGTCTGGGTAGTCAATGACTAAGTGCACGAGCAGCACAAATGTTGGACTGATAGTGCAGGTCACTGAGCTGTCTGAGCATTAAATTCATTTTTACAAGCTCTGCCCTGAATTCCTTGAGTGACTGCTGTGTGTTGGGTGCATCTGGCATTTCCTCATTTGCCCCCCGGCAGGCTGGGGGCCGTGTGCCCGTGCTGGACACGCTGGCAGAGCTCGTCACCAGAGGCCGGTCCATCCCCGTGCACCTGGATTACCTGCCCAGGCTGGAGGCCCTGGTGGCCGAAGTGCAGGCGTGGAAGGAGTGTGCAGCAAACACGTTCCTGTGTGAGAACTCTCCGTATTCCCTTCTGGAGGTAAGAGGCGTGGATTGGGGATCAGTCATGGCACAGGCACACGGACTCAGTGTGTGCTCAGGAAGGAGCAGTAAATATTCAGTATATTTGCAGAATCGCTTTAGGATTACATGAACTATTTTAATTACAACTTTTGTTAGTGACCTGTGCTTTTAATAATGGTTTTAAACTTTTAAAATGCTTAAGATATAGCTATGTTTTCTCTATTCTTCTTAATCAGTGGCTAGTGAGAGCAGGCAGTGCCAGTGTCTAACATTTTCCATATAAATATGGGAATACTGACAAATCTGTGGCACTGCATTAACTCCAGTGCATCAGGCCGAGCTGCAGGTGAGCAGGTTCCTACCTGCTCCATCCTCCTCAGGTTCGGGTGTGCCAGGGGCGAGGCTGGGGCTGTGTTTGCTGCCCCTCTGGAGCTGTGGCTGTATCTGTGTCACACCTGCAGTCCTTGAGCAATGTACGCTCTGCCCTGCACTGAGGCCCTCTGAGTCCCCTCCTGTCAGGACAGACAGGAATGTAGGGCAGCCCCTGGAATCTCTGCTCTTTCCCAGGGTTTGCAGTTTCAGTCCTGTGGAGGCTGTCTCTCTCTACCAGCAGTCTGGGTGAAACACAAGGGCTGTTTGGGTCTGGCCATTTTACAAAATTGAAGTTCCAACCTTCCAGCTCTCCCTACCTTCCAGATAACCTCATCCTAATCCCTCAGATCTTTGATGGAATAACTGCAGGAACCCTAGTTCCCACCAGTTGCCTGCATGCAGGCAGGAAGATGCGTTAGGAACAGTGCAGGTGGGACACTGCTGCAGGTGGGACACTGCTGTTCTGTCCCTCAGGTATTGTGTCCCTGGTGTGACATTGGAATGCTCAGTCTGAAGAGGAAGCAGAAGAAGCTGAAGGAGCCAGTGCCAAGTGGCAAGAAGAAAAGTACTAAGCTGGAGACACTGAGCGACCTGGAGCGGGCACTCTCCGAGAGCAAGGACACCGCGTCCGCGGTATGTGGTCAGATCTTTCTGAGTTCCTTTCTTCTGAGTTCCTTGAATCCTTGTTTCTGTTTGCCTCCTGTGCAGGAGTGTGGCTTCCACCCTGTTCTTGCTGTGCTGCTCTGCAGGAGGACTTCTGGGACTGCACTTTTCTGTGTTTGCTTCAGACTTCCTAAAATTGCTTTCAGTGGAAACAGCTTGTGTTGCTTTGTGCACAAAGCAGCCTCGCAGTTTGCCAGGCAGTGCCTGTAGCTGAGCAAAGCACAGGAAAACAAAAAATGGAGACCTGTTTTCCCTTACCATACCCAAAGCTTAAAAACGGGATAGGGTTTGCCCAAGTCTGATCCTTTCAAAGAACACAATAATCCAGCACCATTTATAATTAAAACAAACACTCTAAATAATTGAAGAAATCCTCATGCTTTATGAAGTCACTGAAACACTGCTCTGGGTGGAGCAGACTTATTTACTGGTGGGGAAGTGCTTCATTCCAGCAGATCTAGTGCAGAGCCTCCACCTTGGCCAGGTAGTGATGTCCTGTGGCTAATGAGATGCAGTAGGGGCTCATTGGGTGGGACTTCATTGTCGTTAATTGTGGAACATCTAAGTTTTAACCTATGGCAACTACTTGAAACTTGTGCTTTGGTGTTGGCCTCTCTTGTCTGAGCCCCAGAGCTGGAGCGGTGTCCCTGCGGTGTCCCTGCAATGTCCCCGCGGTGTCCCTGCGGTGTCCCTGCGGTGCTGTGGGGACGGGCTGGGCCCTGGGTCACACCTGGCCCTCTGTGACTCCAGCACCCCTGGCTAAGGAGACCCAGGGCACCCCAGGGGCTGCACCCAGGAAAGCAAAGTCATTCAGTGTGGCAGTGTTTGCTTCTGACATACGAGGGGAGCCAGAACATGCCCACAGCGAGTCTTGGACACTCCCAACCTGGCTCAGCACCTGTGCACACATCAGAATGTGCTGTGCCCCAGTCCCATGTCTGCCGAGGATGGACACAGCTGTCTCATTTTTCCAGAGCTGATTTTAGTCCAGGAATTATGCTTGAAAGCCATGATGTGAGAAATAACCACTTTGTATGTGTTCATAAACTCTCCTTGGTATGCTTATGTACATTATAAAATGCATAGAATTAATTAATTGCAGCTGGTTTGAACAGCCTTTATGGAACTGAAATGTATTGCTGTCTTTATAGGAGCTAATGCTAAAGATTCCTGAAAAAAGGATCAGGAGCAGCTGCAGAGAGGGTAAACAGCACATCCAGGGTACACCTGAACTTCACCTGCTGTTCACAATCCCCAGAGCAAGTTCATAGGTCAGGGGATGGCCCTGAGCACTGGGCAGTGTGTACAGGGTCAGAGGTACATTTGCATTTGTGAAAACTGCCCAGGAAGCTTTTCTGAGTATCCAGAGTCAGACTGCTGAGAGACATATTCCCAGAGCAGTGTCTGCAGTCCAGACTTGCACTCCTTCAGGATTTGAGCTGCTTAAAGGCAGACTGTGTTTTTGTAGTACAAACACAAAAGCTTGGAACACAGAGGGGGGTTAGGAGCTATTTTTTTACACAGGGATAAGCTTTTTATCTCAGGGCCTCATGAGAAAATGGAAGGGAATTGAAGTCACACCACTGCACATCCCCACTGCTTCTCCTCCAATCCCAACTGCCGCCCCTCCATCCCCACCACTTCACATCCCCATCCCTGCTTCATTCCAACGTTTAAAGCCCTGAAGGCTGGCATGTCTGAAGGGTGACGGAGCAGAGGGCACCCTGTTTGTAACAAGCAGTGTTCCCTTGGAGATGCCATCCTTTGCCTCCCTTTCAGATGGCCACGCTGGGAGAAGCCCGGCTGAGGGAGATGGAGGCGCTGCGTGCCCTGCGAGCGGCAAACGAGGTGAAGGTGTTGTCGAGCGAGGAGGACGCCGAACTCAAAGTGTGTCTGAGCCAGAAGGAGCCGGCTGCTCCCATGATCCAGTGTGAGCTCTGCAGGGGCTTCTTCCACACGGGCTGCGTTCCGGTGCCCGGCGCCGCGCCAGGGCCGCGCGTGTGGCTGTGCCCGCACTGCCACCGCTCCGAGAAGCCGCCTCTGGAGAAGATCCTGCCGCTGCTGGCGTCCCTGCAGCGCATCCGCGTCCGGCTGCCCGAGGGGGATGCCCTGCGCTACATGATCGAGAGAACTGTGAACTGGCAGCACAGAGCACAACAAATGTTGTATTCAGGGAATCTAAAACGCATCCAGGACAAAGTTGGCTCAGGATTACTGTATAGCAGGTGGCAAGCCTCGGCGGGCCAGCTGCCAGAGACAAACAAGGTGAGGCTCGCCGGGGCTGGGCTCCCTGGCACTGGGAGCGCGGGGTCAGCGAGGACAGGGGGTAACGCTGCTCTGGGTTTGGATCTGCTGTAGCTACCTACAAATCCCGACAAGGCAGAGGATTTGTTCCTGCTTTGCAGCTGTCGGGAGCTGGGTCCTGCTGCGCCCCTCAGCCAGGATGTGCGTGTGCCCCAGCAGCAGCTTCGTGTTCCCTTCTGCCGGAGTCCAGGAACAATTCCTCCCAAAGAGCCTGTTTTCCCCTCTCCTCCTCCAGCTCCTGTGTTCTGCTGTGACACCACTAATGACAGAGCTGCGGAGTTATTGTTTCTGGAGCGCTCACTATTCAGTTGGTCTTTATATTCTGCTCCTACAAGTATTCAAATAGGGTTTTAAGTGTTGAGGATTACTGACAGAGGCACAAACTGTCCTGTGCATTAGCAGCTTGGCTCTCAGACAAGGTTGTTTGCAACAAAGTGTCTTCATCCTTTGCTGCTTCTCACTTCCACTAGACCTCCCAAGCTGAATATTCTGCTCATATTTCTGGGTTTAGCCACATCAGCTGTTTCAGGTTTGAAACAGGGAGTTTGTCTTTTTTCAGTGAAGATATTTCAGCAAAAAGCACAAGGAAGGAAAGGAGTTAAACAATTCTCCTGAGATAACAAATGCAGAAAAATATCAGAAATCAAAGCTCTGTGCTGTATAAAGAACATGAAACACCCCAAAATGGAATATACTCTGTTACTTTTACATTTTGAAACACCTTAGTTTTGCTAGTCCAGCCCGGTTACGGTTAGGCTGTGTTTCTGTTTTCACGTGCACTTATGTTAAAACATAAACCATGCCACAACTGCCTTACGGGGTGTTGCAGCTGCTTCTCATTCACCCAGCTGTGCCAATGGCTTGTGGTGACCAAATTTTTCAAGCAGGCAAGTCAAGATATAGAAATTAAAATGTTCAGGTATTTAAGAGAACTTTTCTGATCATTTAGGCCTGAAAGTATCCTTTTGCTAGATCAGCTAGTGTAGCTGAAAAGGACTGGCCAAGATTTTGGAAATATAAGTTGATGGTTGGGCCAGAAATTGAAACAGTGACTTTTATTGCCATGATGATACCAGCTCAGTGTGGAACTGTGAGGTTTCTCCCACCCAGAGCAGTGTAACCATTTTTGAGGGGTCTGCACCTTAAGTCTGTAAACCTTCCAAATCAGGGTGTATCTGGCTGAGCTAGTCCAGGTCCTTGTGACTGCATTTCCCAAAGCAGAGGTCCCTGGGAAGCTTGGTGGAAGAGCATCTGACCATGTGTCCCTCAGTGAGCCTGAGCCAAGGGACCCTTCTGAGCCAGGCCCCGGGGCACCTCAGCACAGGTGTGAGCTGAAACTTCCATCTCCATGGGTTTGAGGTGGTTTTCTGGTGAATTCAGTGTCTCACCATGGCTGTCCTGTCCTGTCCCAATTGTGTTTTCCCTGTCATCTGGGCTAATTCAACACTCACTGCCCCACAAGCAGCTCTTCCAATAACCACTGGAGTTGGGCTGCTTTGATTGACACTGGCCAAAGTGAGGAATGTGGGTGAGTTCGAACAATTCCCTTGAGAGCAGCAGTGGGAATTGAGGAGAGCCTGCGAAGGGCCCAGGCACTTGGGTTAGTGAGGCAGAGAGTGTTGTGGAAGGCTCCTGGTGAGATGCCTCTGGCAGTGTCAGGAGGTGCAGGGTTTGCTGTTGGCATGGGCAGGGAGATACAAGATTTCAGTAGCTGTAAGAGAAACAAGTATTGATCCTATCATAGTTATTCCACACTTCAAACTCCACATTTAGTGAAACTGTCTGCATTTTGTTTTCTAGGTGTCACAGACAATTGGAGCAATGTCATTCTCCATGCCTCATGACTGGGATAACAGAACCGTCTATTTGCATTCTCCATTCTCTACAGGACAGCACTGCATCCCACTTCATGGTTTGTAATCTTCACTTGGCTTTGTGGGGTTTGTCCCTGCCCTTTCCTTTTTTTCCCTGTGTTTGGGGGAGGAGGGAGGGTGTGCTGGTCACCAGGAGATGGTTAAGCAGGCTTGTGACTGTTGGGTGTTTCTCCATCTCTTCAGCAATTTTTGGAGCTCAGTGTCCATCTTTGGCAGAGGGGTGTGATGCCTTTGGGGGGGTGCATTGCTCAAGGATGGAAATTTCCCATATGTAATAAAAATGTGTGGCACAATGGGACAAGAGGAATCAGGAGAGCTGGCCCCATCCCACAAGAACAGCTCCCCCAGGCTGTGCCCCAGCTGAGCTGCAGAAGGTGGAAGGAAAGGAGAAGGGCCACGGGAAGTGTAGGAGGTGGATGGGAACAGCAGGGATGTGGTGCTGGAGGCCATGGGGTACTTAATCCACAAGACATGAGTCCCTGTGAGCTTTGCTGCAGCACAACTGTCCAGCTGTCAGAGACTGGAGCTGCCCCAGCCCCTGTGGGGCTGCTCTGCTGGGGTCACTCAGCACAGGCTCTGGGCCATCCTCACCTCAGACTCGGTGGGTTGGACTAACAGACAAGCTGTGAATTGCATCATTTTATGACTGTGACAGAAGTTATTTATTATTTCTTCCCTCCTGATGCATAATGCTCCAGGGACACAAGTCTAGACTTACCTTCATGTCTGTGCAGCTCAGTCCGTACCAGTGTTAGAAAAGCCATTTTCATGGAATGTTACAGTTCACATCAAAGAAGGCAGTTGTTTGTGTCACCGGGTTTATTTTTCATATTTGAGTTGTACTGTGTTAATAAGCTGCTATTTATATGAAGATTTTGGCCTCCCCAGTTGGGACTGTTTCAGAGCCCCGCATGAGCTTTGGAGCCAGTAGCAGCGGCGGGTAGTGACAGTAGAGCAGCACCTTGTCACCAGGCTCATCCTCTCAGCCTTCCTTCTTCTCCTCTTCTCTCATGGCTTCCTGTACAGATCTCACTCAGTTTGTTCATCTTGCCTACTCATTACCTGGTGAGGGGATTGTCACACTCCTGTGGCTCCCAAAGCAGGAGAAGTTGCCAGGAATGATGGCAATGCCTTATCTGTGAACCAACAGGGGATGGGAGCATGGCAGGGTGCTGAACCACAGTGCAGGAACTTCTGTGCAAGCCTTTATCTTTCCTTTTAACCCTGCTGTTAAAAATGAGCAGTCAAGAGGGAGCAGATAAGAACTAACTTATACAGTTGCAGATTTAAAGTCTTTCACCGTTTTTTTTATTGTGCTACCAGAAATTTTTCAGTATCTGTGCAGTTCTTGTCAGTGCTGGCACTGAAAAATTCCTGCTGTGTCTCCTTGTTTTTCACACTAGTCATTAGCACCGAGCTGGACGAGCTGATGATGGAAGCCCAGCTGCTGCAGGTTTCTTTGCCCGAGATCCAGGAGCTGTACCAGACCCTGTTCACGAAGCAGAGCCCTGCCCAGCAGCCAGAGCAGAAGTCACCCAGCGCAGCCACAAATGAGAAGGCAAGTGTTCAACAGCAGCACTGAGCTGGGGCACCCTGGGGAAGGGCTCTGCCTCAGCCCATGGGCTTTACAGGGGTTTGTATATGTGGCTGCACTTCCATGAAAATACATTTTCCTTGTTCAAAAGGAGTCGAGAAGTTGATAAGAAATTAGTTACAAATTATTGAATAAAATATGTGGTCTAATACATTTTTGAAATTTAGATATGTGTTTATGGTCAGTCTCTGTACTTTAAATACATCTGTCCTGATTTCATAGAACTGCAGAATCCCAGACTCGTTTGGGTTGGAAGGGACCTTAAAGCTCATTTTGCTCCACCCCTTGCCATGGGCAGGAACACCTTCCACTAGACCAGGTTATTCCAAGTCCCATCCTGGCCTTGAACACTTGACTCTTGTCCTGTGTTGAGGCTTTCCTAGGGAGCTGCTGTGGAAGCTGTGGGCTCAGAGGCAGGAAATGAGGATGGTTTTCTCTCCGAGTTCTGTCCCTGGGGCCTGACCCTGCCCTTGGTTCCTCTTACACATCTCACGCTACTGAAAATGCAGCACTATCAAACACTGCACTTGTACTTAAACATATGCCTAAAATCAGGGTATGGAATAACAAGATAATGGGTGTTAGCTGCATACTTCCAACCTTGCCAAAATGTCTTTCCCATAGAATGAGTGTTGCCGAGGGAAAAAGGATGGGATTAGTTACATGGAGAGAAAACTGAAGCGGCGTTTCGAGAGAGAGAGCTTCTGTGGTGAGAAGAGAGCGAGAGTAAAAAAGATGAGAACACCCAAAAAGAAGAAACTGAAACTGAGTCACTCAAAGGATCTGTGCAGTAACAAACTGGAGAGAGAGCGGGAGCGGCTCCTGGAGCTGCAGCGTTCCAGCGACAGCCACCTGCTGCCCTCAGACACGTCGTTCTCGGAACAGGAGGACTCTGAGGATGAGGATGCCATCTGCCCAGCTGTGAACTGCCTCCAGCCCGAGGGGGATGAGGTCAGGAGGGGCAGACCCACCGTGGTGTTCCGGGTGCTGGGATCTGGGACAGGGAGCTGCCCTGGGACTGTTTGACTGCAGAAAAGTTGTTCATGAGGGGAGTGGGAGGCCCTGGCTAACCCAGGGCCAGTGTCTGTGCAGCTGGGATGGGCAGGACCGACCCCACCTGCCCTGGAGCAGCCGTGTGGCATCAGAACATGTGCACGCAGTGGAAAGGGGCAGGTGGGGCCGTGCAGACACCGTGTCCATCACTGCTCTTGGCATACAGGTGTGGATGGGCTCTGGGGGTGGGGGCAGTGCCTGGGGCTCTGCTCAGGCCCATCCCTGCTGGAAATGGAGAAGAGGGACAGCTGAGTCTGTGATAGGTGGGAAAGCAATGGGGAGATAAGGGAGGGTGTGCCCTGCCCATAGCCCCAGAGAGCAGGGAGCACAGTGAATGTCCAGCACCAGCCAGCTGTGGAACAGGACATATCTCATGTAAATAGACCAGGAGCCCCAGGATGAGCCACGAGTGAGGGGGACTTTGCCCGGCCTGGCTCTGACCCCTGTGTCTGCTCTTCACCAGGTCGACTGGGTCCAGTGCGACGGCAGCTGCAACCAGTGGTTCCACCAGGTGTGTGTGGGCATCTCCCCGGAGATGGCGGAGAAGGAGGATTACATCTGTGCCAGCTGCGCCGGCAAGGACGCCCAGTTCCGGAAGTAAAACCCCCAGAAACCCTTCAGGACTCGAGTAAAGAAGGTTCCCAGTTTTCCAGTTAAGCCACAGGGGCTGGTTTAAGAACCAGATTGCAAATGGTGCTACTTCTATCCTTATGGGATCATTTTCCAGAACTCAAAACAATTTTTGACACTTTTGTATTTTCCCTTGATCTGTTTGTGGTTGTTGAGGTTTGAGATGCTGACTGTTTGCAGGGGTTTCCACCGATTGGGAAGGCATTTGACACATGCACCTTTATTGTACAGCATTCAGTTACCTCTGGGATTTACCGGCGTATTTAATTCAGCTTGGTTTGGGTGCAAAAACAAACAAAAAAACCCCTGCACCATGAATTCTCCAATAATCCTCTTTTGAGGAAATCCCTGTTTACTCTGTTAACTCTTTGGAGACTTTAGTTTTTTTCCACTTTGTTTTTCGTAGACTAGATTTATTTATCTGAGCAATAACTTCTATGTCTGGTTTCAGTGACTGGAATGACAATTGAACAGCGTGTTGCTTCTAGCATTGGTTGGTGTACAGACAGCAAATGTTAGATCCTAGTGTCACTGAGGGCCCTGTGATGTAGAAGACAGGAAAAAAAAAAATCTGTAAAGTAATTGCCACAGCTGTATTTTGGCTTTCTCCTTTTTTGGGTAGCTTGTATCAAATGTTGCAGTTTATATTGTGGAATAAACCCCTGGTTATGTTATAAAATTAAATGTTGGTGTTTTTAGAGAGTTTGAAATGCAGTTTTATTTCCCTCTGAATCCACACTGCATCGATGGGTTCTCTTAGCCAAGAAAAATTCACCTTCCAAAGAAGAAATGCAGAAGCATTGTTCCTTGTCTGTTCAGGTTTGGAAGGAGGAGGGAGGTCAAAATGTTACACCAAAAAGAAAAAAAAAAGCTTTTCCAAATCTGAAATTATTTGCAGCTTGAGCTCATGAAAGGTTGAAGGTACAATCTGGGGCAGCAGTGGGGGTTCGCACAGGAGGCAAAGTGTGGGGCAGCTTCTCCTGCCAGCCCTGCCCAGCTGCAGCAAAGGAGAGACCCTCCCCCACAGCCCGGGCCGGTGGCCACTGTGACCTTCCCTGTGGCCCACGGGGAGCTGGCTCTGCACAGTCGGGGCTGATGGCCACTGTGACCTTCCCTGTGGCCCACGGGGAGCTGGCTCTGCACAGTCGGGGCTGATGGCCACAGCAAGCTCTGCTCTGTCTGTGCACAGACTCCCTTCAGCTGCTTCCGCCTGCATTTAGCCCAGAAGCCTGAGGAATAAGGAGATTTCTGGACTGGTTCTGGTTTTCCCAAAGGCTGCTCAGGGCCTGTAGCTAGGGCACTGCAGCTGTGGCACCAGGGTGCTGCTGGAGGAGACTGGACCTCTGAGCAGCAGAGCTTGGGTGCTCAGGCCCACAAGGCACTTCACACACGGGGCTGCACCCGAAATCCCTTGGAGAGCAATCACTGCTGCAGAACACAGCTGGAAATGGCCCTGTGGCAGGGATGTGCCTCCAAGGCCTGCCAGAGGTGGAACTTCGGGAGCCCTGGGAGGGCTGGAGATCTTTGTGTCAGGGAGAGCACTCTCCATATGACAGCTTGTCCTCACCAGAACCGTGGTGGGCTTGGTGTTTCCTCCACTCGTCACCAGGAGGAATTTGCTGGTAAGTTTTTTCCCTGCTGGTTTTACCCCTTTTCCCATGGGCAGAAGTGCAGAGTCACTGGGGTAGGGCAGAGCCTTGGAGCATCTATGGCTGATGGTGATGTGGAGCATCTGTGGGTGGGATCAGAACTGTGCGGGAATTCGGTCCCACAGGGGTTTGGTTTGGGTTTTTTTTAAACATTCATTTTTAACTGTTAAAAGAATCTTCAGCCTGGCCTGGATGATCTGTCTGAAAGTGCTGGGGTGGGGGAGAGCCTTGAGCCTGTGTACATGAGTTGTGTCTATGCTTCCATGGTATAACTGGTCCTTTGTATTTTAGTACCAAAAGGATGCTTTGAGAATTGGGGGGGTTTTTTCTCTTTTTGCTTGGAAGAATCTTTGTGCAATGCTGAGATAACAGTCTGAGCTGGGGAAAAACACTGCTCTGTAATAACTTCCTTTCAGAGCGGACAGACAGACAAACTGGAGCTGGAGCTGGAAATGGAGCTGGCACAATGTCTGATGCAGCTGAATCATTGCAGAAGTTTCTCTCTGTCCCGTTTATTTTTTTCCATTGAAGAAATGGCTGATTATCAAAAAGTGCCAGAGAAAATGGGATGCAGTTAAGTTCAGCATGGTGATTCCGTACAGGACCAACGGAACATTGGCACTCTGGGGACTCGGGGGGGTCAGAGGAAACCTTTGGGGTCCCAACAACAGCATTTATTACCAGGATTATTGGAGTGCAAATTTTTGGAAATGACCACATTGTTGCTTGAAATTTTTCAAGAAATGGAAACCCAGGTCCATGGGTGACCTGTGCCTGCAGCCCAGGAGTGCCGAAGGATTGGCCCCTTATTTCCTGCTGGAGCTGTGACCCCCGGACAGTGGCTGGAGGCTGGAAGAGGTGACAGTGCCTGCCATGCCACAGACCTCGCCCTTGGGTTTCATCCCCATGTTGATGCTCAAACTTGATGAAATCAAGGTTTGACTTCTGTTAAGCAAAACGAGATAGAGCTTTGTTCTCTTTGGGGTGGGCTCTGCTGTGGTGCCCTTTGCACATTCCTCATCCTCGGGGAGGGTGATGAGGGCAGAACATGCTCAGAGTCTGGGAGGATGAGCTGCCCCTTTCATCCCTCCTTTTGTGCACCCCAGATTTCCACAGGCTAAGCCAGAACAGAAAGAAGGTCTATCACCTCATTCTGCTGCTTTGCTTTATTTTATTTATTTTTATAATGTAGCAACCAAGTACATCAAACCTCCCTGGACTGATCAGATCCTAATTCTTTATTTAATAAGAATAGTTTATGGCCTCTACATTAGTTTAATCGTAAAACAGGACAAAAAGGAAATTAATTACAAAAAGGAAATTACCCTACCTGTGGATTTGAGGCTGAAAACTCTGATCTGAAGCCTGCCTATACCATCTGCCAAGACCCTGAGATTTACCTGCTGTGCCACCTTTAGTCCATGGGATGTGCCCTGTGTTGTGTCATACCCTGGGAGCATCACAACAGCCCAATGTGGTCACACAGCACCAATAACTCACCCAAAGAAGAGGCAGGGCTTTGGTTCCACCTGTTTAGGTGCTACAAAGATGCTCTGAGGGCTGGAGCCCCTCTGCTCTGGAGCCGGGCTGGGAGAGCTGGGGGTGCTCA
>VWZT01013877.1:38300-62360 GCA_013397055.1 Pachycephala philippinensis | reverse complement strand
AGGCGGCTGTGGCTGGTTTCCTGCCGGCTGTCGGTGTGTACCCGATGTCCCTCACGGAATCACAGAATAGTTGGGGCTGAAAGGGACCTTTGGAGATCATTCAGGCAAAACCCGTGCCCGGGGAGGATCACCTGGAGTAGGTGACACAGGGACACGTCCCGGTGGGTTTGGAATGTCTCCAGAGAGCGACCTCCCTGGGGAGCTGTTCAGTGCTCTGCCTCCCTCAGTGTAAAGAAGTTCTTCCTCATGTTGAGGTGGAACTTCTTGTGGTTTAGTTTATGGCCATTGCTGCTTGTCCTGTTGTTGGGCACTGCTGAAAAGAGTCTGGCGCCAATCTCTTGGCACCCGCCTTGGAGGTACTTGTATGGACTGGTGAGATTTCCCTCTCAGTCTTCTCCAGACTAAACAAGCCCAGCTCCCACTGTCTCTGCTCATCAGANTGGGTTTGGAATGTCTCCAGAGAGCGACCTCCCTGGGGAGCTGTTCAGTGCTCTGCCTCCCTCAGTGTAAAGAAGTTCTTCCTCATGTTGAGGTGGAACTTCTTGTGGTTTAGTTTATGGCCATTGCTGCTTGTCCTGTTGTTGGGCACTGCTGAAAAGAGTCTGGCGCCAATCTCTTGGCACCCGCCTTGGAGGTACTTGTATGGACTGGTGAGATTTCCCTCTCAGTCTTCTCCAGACTAAACAAGCCCAGCTCCCACTGTCTCTGCTCATCAGAGAGATGCTCCAGACCCCTCGTCATCTTTGTGGCCTCTCTGGACCCGCTCCAGCAGCTCCTTGTGTTTCTCTGGAGCAGCCCCTGCCCCGCCGCGGGGCTCGGTGCCCGGACGGACGGGCTGGCTCCCGCCTGCAGCGGGGTCACGGCGGGCTGTGTTCGGGGCAATGCTCCGGTCAGCGGGGCACGAGGGCTCTGGCCGCGGGTGGGTCTGGGGTGGTGTGTGAGAACTGGGCACCAAGGAGCGCTCTGAGCTCACCAGGGGTAGGACGTGGAGGGGCCGGGGTGGTGAAGCAGCAGCAGGGCTGTTGCTCTGGATACCTTGTTCCACCTCAGCTGGAGTCTTCAGAGTTGTTCACATGAGGGTCGTGGAGAGCCCTTCCATCTGCAGACCCTGCCCTTCTCCCACAGGGATCCCCTTCACCTCTGGATGTGTGTCCTGGTGTGTGCCCGTGTCCTGCAGGTTGTCATCTGTACATTGTGTGTTTGAGGTTGAGTGTGGTCAGGATGTAGCTGTGCCCTCATCCAGTGTGAAACTCCAGTGGCAGGGCTCCATTGTCTGTTATGGAGAGCTGAGGACTAGGAGGACAGTGGAGCTGGATGGCAACTGGCTTATGGCTTTGGAAAGAGAGATTTTAAATGAGCAAACACCCCAAGTTCAAGCAGTGTCTCTAATCATTCCATTACTCCTTTGGCCTTTAACTAGGTTTGTTCATGCACTGGCTGCTTTTTCTGTGTGGAAGATACATTTAAAAACCTATTAATGCTAACATTTTATTTTGCTTCAGCCCAAATGCCTGGAGTTTGTAGAAACCACAGGAAGATTTACAGATGGTCTGCTGTGACGGGAGCTGGAGAGTGCAGCACTGCAGCCCTGGGCCTGAAGTTTTGCCTGTGGCCTGGCAGCTTGATGGGCTGGTTGTTTGTGGATCCTCTTGGAAATTTTGCCTTCCCTTTAGACTGATTGCACTATTCTGAAGGTGTTTTGTGAACCCTTTCTGCTCCTGAACTTCATCTCAGAAGTGTTACCAGAGGCAGTTTGTAGTACAAAGAAGGAAGGTGTAAGGGTGAGACAGGGTCAAGAGTGGTGTTGTGATTGTGGTGCTCTGGGAGTGAAGGAAGCCAGATTGTTTGATAAAATGTTTGTTGTTGTGCATTCCCTTGACGTGCTTGTACCACACTCAGTGTAGCTCTTCCTGACATTAGCAGGAATTCTGTGTGTTGCCCCCACAGCTGCTGGAGTTTTATTGAGTGGTTTGATGACATTACAGCAGCACAGGTCTGGAAGTGCTGGGAGGTTCATTGACCATATAGCCTTGGCCTTCACAGCTACTAGAAGTGGCAACTTCTCCCCAGAGTCTGAACCTTTCCACAATCTGCTTGGGTGACAGATTGCCAGGGAAGAATGTTTTCTGAGGGCTCTAGGCAATGGAAGACCCTGAGGTCACTTTGAGAGCCCAAGACTGCAGAATTGCATTTAATGGATGTTAGGGTAAGAGGAATGGAGTCATCTACCCTTCTATTTTGTCATGGTTTTACAAACATCCTGAAGCCCCCGATACTTCTCTGCAGTTGTAGGGCCAGAATTCTGAGGTCTGGTGCAGGATCTGTCCCTGTGACCTGGAGGAGGCTGCAGAACACCTGGCACAAGCAGTTTGCAGGTGACACCAAACTGGAGGGGAGGCAGTTGATGTCCTGAGGGCAGGGCTGCTGTCCAGAGAGCACTGCAGGAACAGAGCCAGAGGAATTCAGCAGGGACAGATGGCACGTTCTGCTCCCACTGCTGGGATGTGGGTCAGGCACTGCCTGGCCGGGGAGCAGCTCTGGGACAAAGGGCCAGGAAATGCCAGTGGCTGGTGAGCTGGACAGGGCCAGCAGTGTGCCCTGGAGGCTACCTGCATCTCAGGCTGTCTGAGCAGGATCAGAGGCAATGATCAGCCCTCTCCAGTCAGTGCTCGTTAGACCACACCTGGAATACCTGGGCAGTTTTGCTCCCACCCCCCCGGTATGAGACACAGAGACACAGCAACAACGGGGAGTGAGTTCAGCAAAGGGTCGTCGGTTCGGTGGGGGAATTGCAGCTGGGGTTGAGGGGTTTTCCACTGGGGAAGCAAGAGGGTTTTGGGGGTGGGTCTGACAGCAGCTTCTGGTAACTGTGAGGAGGTTGTCAGGACACTGAGAGGTAGGAGAGGATCAGGGGTAAATGGGCACAAACTCAAAACAAGACATTCCAACTGGATACAAGGAGCTTTTAAGCAGATACACAGTCTGTAAAAGCTGTGTTGTTTCCATCCTTGAGTATCTCCAAGACCTGCCTAGAAAATCTGAGCACCCTGATCTAATGCTGCAGATTCTGCTTTGATCGTGGGGATTTGACTGGAAACCTCCCAAGGTCTCTTTCAGGGAATTATTTTGCACATTTTTGATTCCTCCCCTCTTGTACTAGTCAAGCAGCATGGGAAGAATACACGTTATTCTCCTTTCTGTGCTGTCTTTGGTATGGAGAAGCTTGCAAAAACCAAGAGGAGGAGGTACAGGCATTGAGTGTATGCCACCACCGTATTATTGAGATAGAGAAATTTAGATCATGTGTGTCACAGATACTTTAAAACAGCAAAAACTGTATCATTAAGCAGCATGAAGAAGATGCTGACATAGAAGTGAGGGCAGTGGGAAAGAGCACCAATGTTGGCACTTTTAATGCAAAACAAATGAAAGTAGGGAAAAAAGAGATTGGAGGAATAGCTAGTTAAAGACAGAAACTTAAAATGCTTTCAAATGTTGCAGAAGCAGAAAAGGTTTCAGAAGTGTTCACAGCCAGCGACTGACTTGGGAAGGTACATTCGGTACAGAAAGACTGCAGGAGAGCCAAATTCCTTGTGCTGCTGTTGACTTGACTTGCAAAATTGAGGAGCCTCTACAGGAGACGTGTTGGGGAATCCGCGTCAGCTTGAAGCCTGAGTAGAAGCAGTTCCACTTACCAGTTTGCCATAAACAGCAAGTGCTAGAGAATGGATCTCCCAGAGTTAAGAGGGACTCAAACATGCAATTACTGTGCTACTAGTTGGGCTGTAAAACTTACCTCTTAGGGACCACCTAAGTGTAAAGCTGGTAAACAGGACAGTGTTTAGTGAGGGCTCCAAGATGAGGAGCAGCGGGGGCTGGTACAGGGGAGTGGGTGTGGGTTTTGCACTGTCTGTTATGGTTAGAATTCAGCAGTTGGAAGGAGAAGAGATGGGCACATGAAATTGTTGTGGCAGAAGAATTGTTTGAAGGAGTCCTGGGACTCCCAAAAAGCTCTTAGAAAGTTCACTTGCCGAAACTTTTTGCAGAAACTGAGCTGCTGAGCACCACTCTTGACTGGCAGGGTCAGGAGTCCCAGGTGAGGCTGAGCTGCTGATGGGGAACAGAGTGAAGAGTGGTGGGACAAAGTCGCTGATAGTGCTGCTCAGTCTGGTCTGAGTGAGAATCAGTGGCACAATTTACAGGATGATTTCATAAGGTGTGTTGAGTGTAGATACAGAAGGTGTAGGTCAGTGTTGGTCAGCAGAGTAGAGTTGGGGGAGGGGGAGAGAGCCCAGATAATGCCCTAAAAAGTTATGGGCCGTCCTAACTATTGTCCTTTGGGGAAGAAATCCTATTGTCTGTGTGGAGAGTTCCCTGAAAATACCCAATCACTGCTTTGTCATGCTCCAATAAGCCAAATGGACCGTTAAGGAGGGAACAGAGAACAAAGCAGGACATAAATTCCTCATGCTTCCACAGCCAGTGCTGCTGCATGCATCACTGGCCTGCTGCTCTGGGAGGGATCAAGCGGGGCAGCAAAAAGGCAGCACAGGCACTCACAGAGGTGTGGAAAAGCTTCTGTTCTCAAAAGAACATTGACTTTTCTGCCTGGGAAAGGGTTAGCAGAGATGGAGGCCCTGAAATAATAAGCTACAGAGAAGGTGAGCAAGGAGGGATTGTTTGTGACTTCTCATAAAGCTGAGATCACAGAGTCATGGAATATCCTGGCCTGTCAGGGAAAATTAATCTGAAATAAGCAGAATTGGGCTGTTGCCCCAGTGTGCAAGCTGTGGAATTCATTGCTGCTGGATGTTAGAAGTAGAAATGGTTTAAAAATGATTTAACATTCCTGGAGGAAAAAACTCATCAAGAACCATTGAACACAGTGGTTGGATATAACACTGTGGAGCTGCGGAGGTTCCTAATGCCAGCATTTCCCTGGGGGTGTTGGGGCAGAGTTGCTCTACCCCTATCTCTTTTCCTAAGCTGCTCACAGGTTGGGTTGTATAATGTGGTTAAGCCTATGCAGCTGTTGGCTCTCCTGTGTGGTGTGTGGTGCTCTGTTTTCCAGTCAGGTTTTAGCCAGGTCAGGATGGTTCAGGTGTTTAAAGGATGCAGTTGAGCTCCCTGAGGCAGGTTGACAGTGAATCTGGCCGGTGCTTGTACAAGGAGATGAGTAGCAGTGCACAGTCAGAGCCTCTGGAACAGGCAACTGTTCAAGGGGAGTCTCCTGTCTGACTCTATGTGTGTGCTCTGGAGGAACATGGGATGTCTCCTCTGGATTAAGGACATGGTGGCAGTTTCTTCCCGCCATGTCACCCTTTGGCAACTGCCAGACATGTCCTCAGCGACTCAGTCTCTCACCTGCTTCTGCATCTTCTGTCTGCTGAGGAAACAGGCACCACTTGCCAGCTTGGGGATGGGAGATGCATTACTGTCAGTCTCTGGAAAGAGGAGAGTTCACCTGGTGACCTTTGTTTGTCTCTAGATTTTAGTGGAACATAAATAAAAGCAATGCCTGAGACTGCAGGGGGCAGGCAGAGAAATGTGAGCTCAGGCTGTGGAGTGGTGCTGCTGTGTCTAACTTGGCTCGACTGTGGTATCAGTGTGCTGCTGGTGAAGTGGGGCTTCTCTTCCCTTTGGTCCATCCAGGTAGCACCATGCACCACCCTGATGGTGTACGTGTGTGCACTACTGCCTGAGGATAATTACCCAATGTGCAAAAATGATCTCTTCCTCTAGCTCTTACTGTTTTGGAGAACATGTCTGGAGGCCAAGTCATCTCCAAGAATGCCAGAGCAGGGCAGTGGCACTCTGAAGGGGTTCATATCCAGCAGGAGTGCTCATACTTCTGAGAATCATAGACTGTTCTGAGTTGGAATGGACCCACAAGGATCATCGAGTCCAACCTGTTGAATGGCTTCCACCCTATGGAGAGGAGCAGTGTCTGCCACACAATCCTCTAAATTACGTGGATAAGAAGGTTTAATGGCAGTTTCTCAGCTGGAAAACACTGCTCCCTGCTTGCCTGGTTAGGTACCAGGTTCGATGTTTTATGGTGACAATATTTAGTCTTCGAGCTGTCGGCTCTTGTGCTCTGGAAACGTGATAGTGAGAGGTGAATGGCTCCAGGCTGGAGAACTGCCTTCCTTTTGCCTGTCTGCCTTATGTGTTTCTGTGTGTCCTTTTTGCAGGTAGAAAGGCAGTCATAAGGCCATCTTCAGCGTGGTTATGTTGTGACACCCTGTGTGTGAAAAGGAACCTTCAGCTCAGTCCTTTGCAAGGTTGTTTGTTGCCAGAAACTGAGATGTGCAGGTGGCTGTGAAGATGGTGCTGACCCTGGCAGATTGACTCCTGTGTCAGTCTGGGAATGCTGACCCTCTTTAAAGTTCCTTGTCCATCTTGTTTGAGACTAGTCCTGTCTAGGAGACAACCAGTGCTTTGATTTGAATGTGATTTCAGAGTGGAAGATTGGCTTTATGGGTCTTGTAAATGTTCTTTCACTATCTCCTCTTCCAGAGCAGGTGGTTCAGCACATTTAGTTTGATGCTTTAAAACTCGTTGATTCTCTGATGATATTTTCATGATACAGTTGCTGTCCATTTGTACCAGAACATCCACAGGTACCATAATGGCACAAAACATGTTGCATCACTCGTGCTTCCCTGGTTCAGCATGTTTTTGCTTATGGTCAGCTCCTGCCCGACAGAACTGCTTTAATATGGCTTCGAGAGGGATTTCAGGGTTGCATCAGGTACTCTGTGAATACATGATTTTATGCCGTAAGCCCAAGCACTGTGTGGAAGGAGGGATTCTGGAGAATATACAGACATGACCACAGCATGTGGTTGTGAGGTGCTCTCCGGGCTGTAACTTGAATTGTAGTAGAGTGGATGATGGGCAGAAATGAGTGGAAGTCCTGTGAGTGGATTGAGATGAATTTTTAACAGGAGTAATCTTTAACATTGAACTGATTTGTAACAGGGAAATTGAAACAAGAAATGGCCACATTGCAACATATGATACTGCCAGTCAGGAAGGAGGTTATTTACAGCAGCAAACGCTAGATATGTTGAGTCTAGCAAGAAGTTGTGAAGAAGGGGTTTCAAAGGAGATACTTAAAACCAGCACAGCTGCTGGAGAAGACTGACCTCAATCTTTCTGTCTTGCTGAGAAATGAGGAAAATATGAATGCAGCTTTAGAGAATGCTCACTAAAGGAGTGCTTTTGGAGCAGTTCTTGAGCATCATGATGGAGGATGAAGAAGTTCCTCAAAGCAGCACATGTGCAGAGTGTCAGTACTCTGGCTAAGCATTAGATTCTTGCTTGGTGTTTCCTCCTAGTCTGTCTGCCGGTCCCCATCCTGTTCTGTGTTGGTCCGATCTCGTGGCTGACCCTGCTTTGAGCAGGAGATTGGACTGGGTGATCTCCCTTTCAACCCAAGTTGCTTTATGATGATGTTATTGAAAGCCAGTCCTGTGGAAAACGTCTGCGCCTGTGTGGCTGAGGACTGCGATGCACAAGGGTGGGCAAGTGTTGGGTAAAGGGAGCTCAGTTTGTGGTGCTGCTGTGGTGGTGGTGGTGGTGAGATCCAGCCTCTGCAGACCAAGTGTTGCTTTAGTTTGGAATGTCAGTGGCCATGGGGCCACTTGGATTCACCAGGACTGGCTGCAGCAGCTCCCTCCTCCACCTTGTCCTGTCTCTGCCCTCAGCAGAGACAACAAAAGGGACCTGTAGCAGCTCCTGGAACAGCTCTGTGTGGATGTGCTGAGCTGGACTTGGTCAGTGCTGACCCACTTCAACTAGGCAGGTAGTTGCAAAGATTCAGTAGAAAGTTCTGCTCGTTTGTTCCTTCCTGCTTGTTTACTACTGATTTTTGGTTTCATCTGGCTTAGTTTCTCAAAAAAGTTGGGGGTGAAGAGGTTACATAAACTGGTTACATGGTAGATAGAGCTTGTCGTGAAGGAGGAGACTTTGATTTTATTAATATTGAGGTTAATGAAGGGGAGAAGCAGAGCTGGAGAAAATAGAGAAGAGAAAATATGTTTGCTAAGTGCTGTCTATGCCAGGCTCTTCATTAAAAGCTTCTAATCTTTGGGGTTTACAGACTTTAGCATGGGGCGAAGACTTGGTATTTCTGATATCTCAAATCTACAAAATGTAAGTGAAGGAAACACCTATCAAGGTCCATTTGAACTGCATTTACTCATGATAAAGATAAAAGTTTCCAGCCAACTGGGAAAAAACCCCAATAATAAACCCATTCTTTGAGAAAAGAGGAGCCAGTGAGCTGTACAAGGATCAGTTTAATATCAGTCTCTGGAAAGATTCTTGGAGCAGCTCATTAAACAGCTTGTCAGTGTCTATAACATAATAGGATAAATAGTTGCTACACGACTAGTGTTGTTTTATATGATCTGTTCTTGATAAATCCATCTAATTTTGGTTTGACAGGAGAGCTGGCTTATTGCTTACACAAGTGCTGGGTGTGAATGATCTGAATTCAGCAGGATTCCTGATAGGAATTTGCCACAATGGTAATTTATCAGTTAAGAAGATACAGTTTTGTAATATTTTTAAGCAGCACATCAGGCTGAAAACCTGTGTGTAGGGGGGTTATCAGTGCCTTATTGTCAGACCCAAGGGGGTTTTATGACAGAACTCTTGGTCACTGCAGCAGTGAGTACATGTCTGGTGTCCCAACGATGTCACTGCAGTCTGCCTGGGGAGCAGAACTAAGGTGTTGGAAAATGGAGAAACTAAATATTGTAAATCACAGCAGAGCACTGTATGCAGAGGGAATACATCAAATGCATATATGTAAACAAATTAAGGATTGTGAAATAGACTACTGAGTTGTAGCTGTGTGAAGCTGCTACAGTTACTCTGGCTTCCTTTAAGTCTATTTTTACCCTTTTTACCTTTCCATTTATACTCTTTATACCCTTCCAACTTGCCCTTTAAAGATGGGGCTGAAATGCAATGCCACACTTGAGTGTGGAAATCACAGATAGCACATAGAATAATCACTGCTTCAGTTAAGAAAAGTATTATGTTAAGTACATCTTGGAATGAGGCTTCCTGCTTTCACAGCTGGGATAAGAGGGTTATTTTCCTCTTTCTTAAATGCATGATCTATGAGGAAAGGGTAAAGGAACTGGATATGTTCAGTGTATGCTTGGGAAAGTGAGAGGCAATTATCTCCCAACCCAGAAAAGCCTCTTAGCAGTGAGGTGGGTATTAGGAGACACTCAACAACCATTTGTGAAGCACTCAGATATGCTGCTGAGGGAAGCTGCAGAACTCCTTTTGAGAAGAATTTTCAGTCTTTTTTTGTCAGGGAGCTGTCAGCACGTTTAGCCTCCCTGCAGGAGGCAGGGTGTGCTGACGGGACCCCAAGGCATAACTTCTGCTCCACAGCTTCTGAAAACTAAAATGTCAAAAATGTGTTTCTTAAGCAGACTGGTGAAATTAAATGAAGTATTTAGGACAGTTATCAGCTGCCTGGAACTTAAAATTGCAATTTTAAGCAAATTTACTAAGTTGTATGGATTTACCATACCAGAACAGCTGCTCTTCCTGGCTTTTATTTCCTATGCTCAGCATCAACAGAATTGTCACAAGTGTTTGAATTTTGCCTTTTTCATGGAGCTTGCTTGGCAAGAAGCCACAGGAGGCTCTTGCTTTTTCTGGACAGTTTCTTTGCTGGAGAAGGTCCTGCAGCCCAGAGGATTGGCAGGGTTTGCCCAGGAAGGCGTTTGGTGTGTCCTGGGCAGTCGGGGGGTGTGGGCTGGCACAGCTGAAGCAATGCCTCCCATCCCTGTGGATGAACCCAGGTTATCCAGAAAGGGACTGCTGGCTGCCAGTCTGCTGCTGTCTTACTCCATCCTGGATCTTTTCCGTGCATCTCTCCTGTAGGAACTTGAGTAATGATTGTACATCATAGATAAGATTTTTATATATATATTTTTAAAGTTTAAATAATTTGCTTGTTATTAGCCTGCATTGCAAAATTTTTTGCCCACGAGAGAAGAAAATAAGATGCCAAGACAATAAATGGAGTTTTTGTGGAGAGCACAGGGGAGAATTAATGCTCATGATTCATTTGAGAGCTGTGCTTTGGAATTGCCTTCTCCTTCCCGCATGTGAGTCACTCAATTGGTATGATGTCTTTCTCCAAAAATCTTGATGACTTTTGCTGTGTGGCAATAAAAGTTACAATACCAATATTTGGAGTTTTTTCCTTGCAGAATTTGGTGTTCATTTAGCAGAACTGACTGTGGATCCTCAGGGAGCTCTGGCCATCCGGCAGGTGAGTTTGCCTGGAACTGCAGAAAGAATTTTGATGGAAATTTCCTTGGTTTTTAAGATATTCTTCCATGTTTCCACGTGAAAAATTGAAAGTAGCTTTCTGTTACTGTTTCTCCACTTTCTTTTAAATTTCTTTAGAGTCTTTTTCTTTCAACATTATTCAGGTGTTACACTCTTACATTTTTTGAAAATACTGCTTTTTTGATTTAATAAACTTGGTGCTGAGACAATACTGTACTGGAAATGGACACAACTTAGGAGGCGGGTGGTAGACATCAGGAAGCAGAAGTGTGGCTTGTCTTTGCAGAAGCTTCTTCTGTAGGTGTTTTCCTCCTTGAAGAAGATGATTTGGTTCTGTATTTCTTTAGTTACTTTGTGACCTGTATCTCATGCCTTTCTAGAGCTGCTGCCTTGGGTCAGTGCTGTGCAGGCCACTGCTGCTCGGTGGATACTCAGCAGATCTTTTTACTGCAGTGACTTTGTGGTCCATTTCATGGATTTTTTGCATTTTTGGCACATCCTGATGCCCCTCTAAAAGCAGCGTGATGGGACGGGAGGCTGAGCAAAGGGGTCAGGGGTGAACCTTGCAATGGCTGCAGGATTTGTCCGTGATTCCTGACCTCTCTCCTGATACAGCTGGCATCCGTCATTCTGAAACAGTATGTGGAAACTCACTGGTGCTCTCAGTCTGAAAAGTTTAGACCTCCAGAGACCACAGAAAGGGTAAGACTTGGTTTCACATTATCTGGTTTGAAACACTTTATCCTTCAAGAATACTAATTCAGTAGGCAGTTAAAGAAGTACCAGTACCCTTGTGTATTTTGAGGATTAATGGCTTCAGTTAAGGCTTTTTGGCGTTTTCTACTTCAGAAATCTGTTTTCAGTTGCTTAAAACAACACTGGGCTTGAGAAGCTTGGGCTGCTTCCTGTGGGGAGAGTTCAGCCATAATGCTTCTGCTGCTCTCAGAGCAAGACTGGAAGAAAAGCTGCTTTCTAAGTTTCACGAATACTGATTCTGACAGTTCTTTTTTGGAGGTTTGCTAAATCTTTTGTTATACATCTTGGGACTTAAAGGTTATTTTCCCATGACAAATTTTAGTTTAAAGCTGCTGGGTTTCATTAAAAATCTGTTCAGCAGGAGTATTTAACAGCTAAGATGGCCAGAGATTTCAGCCCTTTCCACTCTGACTGTTGACTGGAGCATCTTTCATATCTAGAGTATGATTCATCCCATCCAGAGATAATTGCTTGAATTATGCCCCAGAAGTGGCTTTTATTTTTTTCCTGTCCCTTCAGGGTTGGGTGACTGTTCTTGTTTACTGAAATCTTCCAAAGTAAGCAAACATAGTCCCTGACACTGGAGCTGGGATTTATCTCAGCTGACTCTGGATGTCTTCCATGTGGATCTGTACATCCTGTGCAGTTGCAGCTGTGAGCTATTTACTCTGTGCTTGTCTGATGCTGTCTGTGAGAAGATGCTATGTTAAAACACACCATGCAGTTTTCCCTAAAATATTACGGGGTATAGTGTGCAAGAGAGTTTTTGTCTCCTGGATGTTCATTTTTGTAAAACCAATATTGAATCAATATCAAGATACAGTCATAGGTCTAAATTTTTTTTTATTAGATTATGTTATGGCTGTGGATCTGTTCTAAATGCTGTTGTTCTCTCCAGGCGAAAGTTGCTATTAGGGAGCTGCTGCCCAACGGGCTGAGGGAGTCCATCAGCAAGGTGCGCTCGAGCGTCGCCTACGCCGTGTCAGCCATCGCCCACTGGGACTGGCCCGAGGCCTGGCCCGAGCTCTTCAACCTCCTCATGGAGATGCTGGTCAGCGGCGATGTCAACGCAGTGCATGGAGCCATGAGAGTGCTCACAGGTGTGTGGGCGCCAGGGCTGGGCAAGGCTGCTGTAGGAAGCTGTTCAGGCTTTTCCTTGTGCCAGTATTCTGTCACGTTTCATCCAAATTGGAGAAATTGGAATTTTCTTCCTCTCTTCCCCTGGGCCTGGTGGCTGTTGCTGGCTGTGGAATCGTGTGCTCAGCAGGTGTCATGAGAGCTGGGGAAGGAGGTGCTGTGCTGCAGGTTAGAGCTGAGCAGGGATTTTGATTGTTACACCCTGTCGTCAGATACCTGCAGTTTTTAGTGTGATATTTTTCTGCTTGCCTTCGAGGATCGCCTTGGGTAGATCAGATAGCCCTGGTCTAGTGAAGTACCCATCAACATGTTTCCAATACACTTAGTGCTTCCCAATGGTTCTATTGTTGCTGTTGCCTACAAATTGGATTTCTTATAAGAGCTTCTCTTCTTTTTCAATTTTTTAGAATTTACCCGTGAAGTTACAGACATACAGATGCCACTTGTAGCTCCAGTTATTCTTCCAGAGATGTACAAAATTTTCACAATGGCAGAGGTATGATCTTCACAGTGAGGTTGGTATTGGATGAAATTAGTGGGAATGTTTCTTGGAACAGAGAAACTCCAGATTCAATGGTTAAGTCATACTGTAGTATGAGTTAGACTTAAAGAATTGTCTTGATGATGTGATAGTTGATGGCAGCTAATGTTTCAACAGAAAAGTTGAAGCCAGTGATAAAATAAGAGAATAAAGCTGAAGCAAAAATGAAATACAATTAAAAGATAACTAAAGGAAGTATCTTGTGTAAAAAGGATCTTGTGTTCCTGATGTTTAACTTTTCTCTAGGTGTATGGGATTCGCACGAGGTCACGTGCAGTGGAGATATTTACCACCTGTGCCCACATGATCTGTAACATGGAGGAGTTGGAAAAGGCAAGAGTTTAACTTGACATACAAGATACTTTGAATTCAAACTGAGTGAGATTCTAAAAAATGTTAATATGAAAATGAAACATTGGAAAATTATCTACTGTGTCAGCTGGAATTCGGGGGAAGAGGCTGTAATTTAATACATGTAAAGTGGCTGACTCCCTGCTTTATATGCATGCCTTGATAGTGGAACTTGGTTTCCATAATTAAGGTTAATTTATGGCTTATCAACAGACATGCTTGTAGCAGCTCAGGAAAGGGGGGAGTCAGCATGGGGAGGAGATAGAGTATCATCCCTTTGTTTGGAAATTCCTGGCTTAGCTTCCAGTCTTCAGGTGAACCATGTGTCCCGATAACCTGCCAGGCCTTGGGCACCTGGGTAACATGGGGCCCTTGGGCAAGGCTTTGGTTCCAGGCTCCTGGAGCTTCACCCAGTGCTTCAGGAGGCGCCTTGGCCTTGTGTTCCTGAAGGGGAGGGGGAAGCCAAACCCAGCCCAGTTTGGGAAGAATAGCTGTTAAGAAACAAACACTGCAGTTAAGCAGCATTATACGAGTCTCCTGTCTGGCTCTAACTGAGCACATCTGCATTTTAAACGGCCTTTGACAAGTGGTTTTTCCAGCACTCCCTGACAATAAATAGTTATTTTTAACTCTCTGGGGTGTGAGGATAGGGAAGGGTGACTCTTAATCTAGAAGGTGATCACTGCTGAGTGGCTCAATGTGCTGTTCCCTCCCTGTTTGCACAGGGAGCAATCCAGTGCAGACTTTTGGAAAGTTCTGGTAATTACACTGTATCTGTACTGCCATGACAAGGTTATTCATGCACTGTATCATGCAGCTGGTACCAGTAGCCAAAAGATAGTAGTAGCTGCCCACTCTTATTCTGGAGGAGGGCTCAAAGTGTCCTTTACATTGAATATTAAACCTTTTCTTTTGAAATTTTACTTAAAAAAATAGAAGAAAATAAAAGAGAAAGGGAATCTTATTATAAATGGCATTTCCTATTTGATTTAAACATAGGACTTCGCTGTCCTGGCCATGGAGTTATGAGGAATAATCTCGATAAAATTATTTTGGTCCTGTATTACTTGCTCTGCCAAGGACTGCTTATGGAGTGCTCTGACATCTGGAAAATTACTTGCTGCATTTTCCTAGGAAGAATCATCCTGTTAATCTTCAGGCCAGCTGTTGATACTTGGCTTGTTTGGTTTGGGGGATGGAGGCTCTGCAGGGAGATAAATGCCAGCCGCAGGGTTTGGGGTAATTGTGTATGTGATGGAGTCACCCCAGGTTGGTTTTGTAGCCCGGGGGTGGTGGGGTGCAGGGCAGGATTCAGCTCATCAAATTAAATGCCTCTTTAGGAGGGGTGAGCACTGCTCCTAGGGCTCTCCAGACTGGATTGTCTGGATCTCTCTTGAGACTCCGAAGTGATGAGTTAGGTGTGTGTGTTTTGTGGCAGCCTGTGCTGTGGGGTTCTGAAGCGTGGGTTTCAGCTGAGCTTAGTTCCTAACATAAGGAGAGAGCCCAAGTGATGTCTGAAACAACTTTCATGTGACTTTAAAATATTCTGCAGTTGCCATGAGTTCCTCTTCCATTTTGTACCAGAAAAGTGCAATTGCTGTTGCTTCTAGTGCTTTACCTTTCAGGTGTGGGGGTTCTGCATCTGGTATTCACCTGTGCTTGCATTGTCTGTAACCAGGGTGCAGCCAAGGTCCTGATTTTTCCTGTGGTGCAGCAGTTCACAGAAGCCTTTGTCCAGGCCCTGCAGATGCCTGATGGACCGACATCAGACAGCGGGTTTAAGATGGAAGTTTTGAAGGTGAGTCACGTAGGGCTGATTACATGGAGAAAGAATTGAATATCAACACACACTCAGATGTGCTGGAAAGCAAACTCACGTGGCACATCTCCCAGTATTGCTCATGGTATGAACAGTGAAAGCTTTTGGCTCCCAGCACCATCAACAGTAAAATAAATTGTTCGCCTGTACTGAAGATACCTATGATGAGATCCATGAGGATCTGTCTGTAAAATGATCCACAGGAATCCGATCCACAGGACCGTCTGTCCTTGTTATTTGCTGATCTAATGTATCTTGGATATGTCTTGAACACCATAATCTGTAGTTAAATACCAATCTTTTCTAAAGGTGCTGCAGAATTCTGCTGCAGTGAAGTTGTAAAAGCTTATTAAGTACAGGTGCATTTCTGGAACTTGCCTGCTCTTTAATGCTAAATGATCTCTGAGAAAGAGATGGAAGATCTTTGTACTGTCCTGGTTTCGTGGAGGAAGGAGATTGGATTGGAGAGCTCTGTTTGTGTGGGGACGAGGGCCAGTGCAGACCCCTGTAACAGCTTGGAAAGCACTGGAGCTGTAGGGTGTGCTGCCTGCAGCATGGGAGAGCAAACAGACAAAAGCATAAGTTGCAGGATCAAATCCAGATCTTTCATTTCCCTACCTGTGTGCTGGGGTGAGCAAGACTCAGGTCCATGTACAGGTTTCTGAGGATGAGCACTGAGGCCTCTTCAGCCACATTTCCTGAAGAAAGCAGTAAGGAAGTTACTGAAGACAAGTGTCAAAAGGTTTTCAGGATGACCAGCTCTGTGCTGAAGTAATGAAAATAAATGCTGGGAGGGTGCTATGGTGTTACACAAACCAGCAGCTCCTGAGCTCTGTGTTGTGGAACTTGTCTCAGTCCTGTTCAAGGCAGCAGTACCTGGTCTGGGCATCCTGTGGCTTCTCAGTGAAGGGCTGCAGGTCTTGTACTCTGGGAGCAGCTGGAGCTGTTCTTGCTCTGCAGCACTGCTGGAAAGGAGTTTGGGGAAGGATGTTGGCAGTTTTTGTTGAGAGAGTGTCTCTTTGGGTTTTTTTGTCCTTTCTGTGGCCTGTGCACTGGGATACCTGGGGCAGTGATATATAGGAACAGCAACATGAAGGGGTCACTGTGGGGTATCATCTTGATTTGAACAGGCTGCAACTCAAGAATGTTTTACTCTCTTACTCCAGATACTCACATTTGGATTGTTAATGAGTAGCGGTATTTTTCAGCCTCCAGAGAAAGCAGTTGTAACTGATGGCTTCACTCTAAACCAGGCCAGGCCAGTTCTGTTCTTGTTACATCAATGCATTCTGCAGCCTTTTCTGTTATTTAAGTAAGTGCTTGCTGGCATTGGGCTGTTTGCATGGGTATGTCAGCACTGGTCCCACCAGGAGGTTCTTGAACAATGTGACAGGCTGGGAAAGTCTCTGAGGAAATGTCACCATGTTCTTGCTCTGCTTCTTAGCTGTGTGAGGGCCTCTGCCTTTGGCCTCTGCAAGGGAGGTGCAACACAAGAGGATTTGGATTTGAATACACTGCTGTCTGTCCGGTGGCATCATTGGCAGCAGCAGAAAATCAGTGTGGATTTAAACAGTAAATTCAGATCTGCTGCTAACAAGTGGTTTGTAGGAGGCTCTTTGTGAAAAGATGAGTGTTCTGGCTCTTGACTGAAGGCAATTCATGGTTTTGTCACTTGGGGTTTCTAAGCTGATGATAGCAATTTTCTAAGGAAAAAGGGATTCAGGTTAGAGACCCATGAATTGCCTTCACTTCCAGAGAAGTGGATTTTATAGCCATTGTAATGCAGAAGTAAGAAACCTTAGGGGATTATTTAAACCAGCTCTACAGATGAGGTCATTACAGGAACCCCTTGAAAAGCTGATGCAATGGAAGAGGGAATTGAGACTTTTTTATAGCACATTTTCAACCAGATGCAAACTCAATCCCATCTTCTTTTCCTTAATGAAGTGCTGTGTGGCAAATGACAGGAAGACTTTTTTTTCACTTTCCTGTCACTTGAGAGCTTTGTACTCCAAGGTTCACGGAGCTCTTGATGGAAATCAGAGGCAGCCCTGACCTAAACTGTTGTGCTGTCCATGTCAGAATGTTCTGTAGGACAGTGTCAGAAGCTTTAAGGAATGCTATTGCAGTGTGCACATCTGCCTGGTCCCCGGGACAGTTGTCCTGGTTAGGGGAGTGAATAGTTTGGATCACATTGTGGGGAACCGCTGATGGTTAATGTGTCCCAAGTTGTTCCCTGTATAGTTATAAGTGTATAAGTAGTTATCAGCAGGAAATCAGAGCCTTTGATCCTTGGAGGAGATGGGAGGTTTGGCCACAACAAAAATATCAAGTGTGAGGACTAGAAGGAAATACCCATGGTGTAGTTTATTTTTGTGTTTGATAGTTCAGCATGAATTAAATTGGTGTCTCTAAGGATGAATGAGCTGCAACTGCAATTCTTGAATCCTAATTCCAGTGTTGAACATGCCACTATTGATTATTTTGAGAGAAACAGAGTGATTAAACATGACAGGTGAGAGATTTAAGGCAAATTTCACAACCATGGAATACAAATATGGTGTACTCAGTGTGCAGTAATATATCAGGAACACCAATTAGCCAACAAGCTAAAGCATCTTGCAGCCTTGCTGTTGTGCTGCTTCATTTGTGCTTAGAAGCTGTTCAACACCTGTGGGTCAGTGAAGTTATGCTTACATTTTTCCTGATGCTGGAACAAATAACTAGCTAGAAAAAATAATTAAATGTAACCTCTTTGTTCTTGGATGGAAGATGAGGTGGTATCTGTGTCTTGGGGCAAATTTCCCATGTTTATGAACAAGGTACTTCACCTGCCCCTGCTGAACTCTGACTGACAGCTTTAGCGTGCTCTCTAGTGTGTATTTTAAGCCTTTTATCCAAAAATTTGGGGATTTCTTCTCTGTTTAAAGATGCAGTCAGGAAGAGAAGCAATAAAAGACTTTGATAGAGTGACTTTAAGGAGCAGTGCTCTGAAGAGAGAAGGAGAAGGGCTTTCTTGAAGGATTAATAGGTGGTGGAGCAATACGTGGGGATTGGCAGAGGATCTGTGAAGCAGTTCTTTTTCAGACAAGCAGTGGGAATTGGCAGAATGAGGGGCCAGGGGTTGAAGTACAATATCTGACAGGAGAGTGCTCTGTTTTTTAATGACTTGCTCTGCAGGAATGTGGTGACCTTGCAAATGCAGCCTTCTATTGTTACAACTGCAGAGCCATTGAATTGAAGAACTCTCTTAGCACTCCAGCAGTGCTTCCTGCAAAGTTGTTTGGGTGTAGAGCTTAGAAACATTTACATAGGGTTCATATGCAGTGGCATATGGAACAAGTCTTTTTGGATGCTCTTGTGGCCCTAGGCAGGGTGTTGAGTTTGCAGCAGTCCTGAAAATCAGGTTCACATCCTTTGCCAGCACCTGCATAATTTTTTTTTTCCGGAGGCTTCAGCAGGTCTTTTCTGTAATGCTTCCTTCTAGCACCTGCCAGACTCATTCCCAAACCCACCTATCTGGGTTATTCCTGATACCTGCTCATCTCTAATACTGATATTAGATGCTGTTGTTTTTCTGGAAGGTGAATTACTATTTTTTAATTTCATTTAATTTTAATGTACCCAGTGCTGCAAACAAACTGCATAGAGTGGTTTGTATTGGGTAAGCACAAACAAAGTGACACCTGTGTGTCTGGGAGCAGCCACCTCTCAGGCAGTTTGTGAGGGGCTGTTCTGTAACAAGTGTAACACAGCTGGAGCTATGCCCCTGGAGAAGAGAGGGGGGAGTGAGAGCTCTCTCACTGCTGGAGGATCCCAAAAGGACTTTGGCAAGTGTCACTGGAAGGGCTCCCCTAAGTCAGGGTGATCAGCTTCATGAAAGTCCAGGCACAATCCCCTGTGGAGCTGCTAAGGTGCTCCCAGAGCAGCCCCTGTGCCAGGCTGACACAGTCACCGGTGTCTGCAGCCAGAATGGGAAGGGAATTGATCTGGGTGGGTGTTTGCTTCTGCAGCTACTCTCTCGGTATGCAATGGATGTGTTGCTTGCATGAAGTGTGGAAAATGTCTGTGGAAAATGGGCAGTAGTCTGGTTTTACATGACATTAGAGTTCTTTTTCTGGGACAAGACACTTCCAGGATAATTGTATCCAGACAGGGCTGCAGTGATGTGCTTTGGATTTGAGTCATTGCCTTACCACTGCATTATGGCATTGTCTTCACTCTGAAGTGCCATATCTTGTGTTATCCCTTTGCTTCCCTGCAAAAGAGGAAACACCAGGAGAGGTGTGTTGGTCAGTGTTTGAGCAGGAGAGGGGACTGTGCGGTCAGGAGTGAGAGGAGACCTCGGTGAGAGGAAGACTTTGGATGATCTCAGTTGTTAATGAAACAGCAGCCTGTGATTTTGAGTGTGTTGATGGCTTTCCCAGTTTCACTTTTGACTGATACTCTTTTTGGTTCCAGGCTGTGACAGCACTTGTGAAAAACTACCCAAAGCACATGATTTCATCCATGCAGCAGATCCTGCCCATCGTCTGGAACACCCTTACAGAAAGTGCTGCTTTATATCCTTGGTGGTGAATGGGTTTAACTGCAATCAAACGAGACAAACTCAGTCTCATACCCAGTAATGACGTGACTGTTGGAGAAGCACAATACCTGGAGTGTTCTGCCCTGCCAGACAAAGCAGGATATTTCTATTACTTCAGGAGGCTCCATTAAGTTTCTTTTAGCTTAAAATATATGCTGATTGATGCACATGCCCATGCTACAGTGGCTGTAGAACTGCTATGAGCTCTGCATTGTTTCTAGTACTTTTTGGTAAAAATTGTCTTCTTAACAAGATGCTGGTCATGGTGTAAAGACTTCAGGAGAAGGAGAACCAGCAGTACCCTTTGGTGCAGCAGAATTAATGGCTGATTGCACTTGCTGCAGAAGCTGATTTGCCATTTGAAATTTCAGTCATTGCTTCACTGCACACCCAGCCGTGTCAGAGTGGTCTGTGGGTGCATTGCCCAGTACTTGAAAACTGACAACTCAAATCTCTCCATATGGTTTTTTCAGACACCTGTTAAAATACAGTGGAAGGTGTCGCTGCCCATGGCAGGTGGATTGGAACTAGATGGTCTTTAAGATCCCTTCCAGCCCAAACCATTTTGTGAATCTATGAAAGTACAAGGAGCTGTTTGTTGGATTTTTGATGGTGTATTTCTCCCTCTCCTGTCCTGACTCCTGCTAGAGTCCTGCTGGTACCTGAGCTGACAAAATGGGCTTTTGTTTGCAAAAGGGAAGAGTCTTATTCTTCCTTTCCTTGTGTTTGCTCTGGTACTTGTTGGATCTTCAGTTTACCATCCCCAAAGAAAGGTTCTTCCTCTTTACCCCCAGGTTAGTTTTCTGCCATTTCCCAGGGCTGGTGCTTGTGGAGAAGCTTGGTAGGAGCAGAGCCAACCTAAGGTAGGATGTTGGAGCACGGGGTGGCTTCTCATCCTTGGACAGCAGTGAGGTGTTGAATTGGCTCACATCCCCTGGAAAGAGTGAACCAGAACCCTGGGGGGTTCTGTTCTTGAAGAGTTAATGTAAATGAAGTTTTGGGTTACCTTGGTGGGTTTGATCTAAGTTAATCAAATAATATGAAGAATGTGCTGAAGTGATGTGTGAGTGGCCTGTGGAAAGTGTCTTTGAATTTGGGCAATGCACAAAGCCAGGAGCTCCTGGGGTTGTTTTCTCTGTGAAGCACAGGACTCTACACAAAATCAAAGGGTTTTTTAAGAATAAAACCTTCCCAAGTTATCAGGAATTTTAAGACAGGAACAGATTAGTTCCAAAATAGATGTTGTTCTTTAGAAAAAAGCATTTCCTTAACTCCATCCACTTATGTGAGAACAGAAGTAAATTACACAGAAGAGGTGGAGGATCCTGTGGATTCTGATGGTAAGAACTTGCACTGCACTTCGCTTTTTGCAGAGGAATGGAGTTACCTAAATATTGCTGTCAGAAGAGTGACTGAAACACTGTGGGAGATCGTGCTAAAGGTGTATTTATGACGTTAGAATGGTGTCCATCACTTCTTTGCAAATTACTTGTGATTGTGATCAGTGAAGCCGCACAATTTAAATTATCTAATGGCTCAAGGGGTGAGTTCGGCAACAATTTTGAGGTAAAAGTAGTGGGACAAAAGAAAATCAAATAGGTTTTAGGTTGAGCTTGATAAATTTTAGGGAGGGGTGTATGGTGGGAAGAGAGCAGGAAGTGAAATCTTCCTGGGGCTGCTGCTGCACTTGCTAGTCCAGGAGAATGAATAAATACCTGCTCAGACAAGCTAACAGTTTGTAATTATTTTCACATCCATTTGTACATTTTTGTATGTTGGCACGTTCAGTCACGTTCTCTTTTGTTTTTTCCACTTTGTTCAGGTGAAGTTTTGGGCTTTGAAAACTTGGTGTTCAGCATATTTGAATTTGTTCATGCCTTGTTGGAAAACAACAAATTTAAGAGCACAGTGAAGAAGGCTCTGCCAGAGCTGATCTATTACATCCTGCTTTACATGCAAATCACAGAGGAGCAGGCGAGTATATTTGTGTTGTGTAGGAAACAAAGGAAATGAGAGATTTAAACCAGTCCTGGGAAGAGTTCCAGTGCGTGGAAGCTGCTGTAATCTAACAGGCTGTTCCATACTTTGCTGTGGCAGCACTTAGAGGTTCCAAAATGGTACAAGGTGGACAGTAAATCACAGATCACAGAAGAGGTTGGGTCAGAAGAGACTTTCAAGCCCATCTCTTTCCACCCCCTCCATGGGCAGGGACACCTTCCACTATCCCAGGTTGCTCCAAGCCCCGTCCAGCCTGGCCTTGGACACTTTCAGTGATGGGACATTCACAACTTCTCTGGGCAATATACCCAGTGTCTCAGCACCCCCTTAGTGAGTAGTTTCTTCTGTAATCTAAACCTACCATCTGTCCGTTTAAAATTGTTGCCCCTTGTCCTGGGGCCCTGGTAAAAGGGCTTCATTTTTTAAGGCAATTATAAGGTCTCCCTGGAATCTTCTCCATGCTGAACAACCTCAGCTCTTTCAGGCTTTCTTTCTTCATTCTTCTGTGATGCATTGTGCTGTGAAAATGAGGATTACCATGCTGAAAGGGATAAACAGGTTTCTGTGAGAGTGAAAATGTTGTGCTAGTAGGGTGAAATAATTTGTACTGAAATTCTACATGGCTCCTGGCCTCTCAAGCCTGACAGCCATCATCTTTTAGTTAGGTAGACGTGCATAAAAACAAGCACTCTGTTAAAAGATTTATCTGCTTCTCCCACTTCCTCATCTAAAAATAAAGCTGTGTAGCGTTGATTCCAGGTCAGTCATTAGTTCTGTCAAACTCTGATCTCGAGCGAGGGGCAGAAGAGTAAGATAAGCTCAGAACAAAGAGAGTTTCCTCTTTTCAGGGGTTTCTCCAATGGAATAGAAGAAAAATCAGTTGAGGATGAAGACTTCTTATGGCAGAGAAAACTTCTGAAAGTAGTTTTCCAAAACAGGTTGCGGGAACAGCAAAGCTGCCTTTTACCCATGGTGTCCTGAAATCTTAGCTGCCCTGTCCTTATTGTCTCCTCTAGATAAAAGTTTGGACTGCAAATCCACAGCAGTTTGTGGAGGATGAAGATGATGATACATTTTCCTACACAGTGAGAATTGCTGCGCAGGATCTGCTGCTGGTATGAAATGTATTCCACGTTTAGATACTGAAATAGTAATAACAAATATCAAACCTGGCTTCAGGAAGGGCATTTAGAGAAAAGGCCAACTTTTAACAGTCCATACAAATGAGTGTTGCCATTTCCTTCTGCATAGGCTGTGGCTGCTGATTTCCAGAATGAGAGTGCAACTGCTCTGGCTGCAGCAGCTACGAGGCATCTGCAGGAAGCTGAGCAGGCGAAAAACAGCGGCGCTGAGCACTGGTGAGGGGCTGGGGCAGAGGGGACGGCACTGGGACGGGTGTTGAGCTCATCTGCAGCACTGGGTGCACCATGATTTAATCACATTTCATTTGTGACAATGCTACTGATGGGCAAGGATGGAATTGGAGAGCTCTGATTAGAAGAAGCAAAAGGAAGTACAGAACTTCTTGAGCCAGATGATGAAATCTTCATGTGGACTACTTTGGGCAGTTCCTAGCACAGTCTATCTGTGCCAAGGCTCCTTCCCTTCAGAGCTTGACATTCCTTAGAACATCTCATGGGAAACAATAATTAGTTGTACAAAATCAGAAGAGAAATTTCCAATACTTCATGTTCAGTTATTTGGGATAAAAATTTCAGGGGGGGGAAAATAAATATATATATAAAATTTCTTTTTTTGACTTGATGTCAAGAAGAGAGGTGCTGGATGCAGATGTATGTGTTCAATTTTAGAACTTTAGAGTTGCGTTTTTTTATGTTATTTGCGGATAGAAGAAGAAAACTCCATTGCAGGAGTACCTGGTTGCTGGTCCACAGTGATTCTCTCCTGGTTTTACAGTCCATGGGTTCAGTGTTTGTGTTTAGTTTGAACGTTAGTGTCAGAGTAGCCCCTCTGATAATGAGCAGCAACGGAATGGCTGCAAAATCAGACGTTAAGTCTCCATCTGCCTCAGTCGTGAGAAGTTGTAAAGTAGGTTCTTGTAAGCTTCACAAATAAAACCAAGGAGAGGTGGTATTTGCACATAGTTCTAAATCATCATAATTAACAAAATGTTAATGCAAAATTAGATGTTTTTGAACCTTTAATGTACTGAGTATCCCAGTGCTTCTGCACATAAATAATGAAGGCATGGCTGGAATACAAGCTTTCATGGAAGAGGCTCTTTTTGTGGTGGTTTAGTTCGCGTCTTTTTTTTTCTTTTTGTGAGATAAGAATTAGAAGAAGGGCAAAGCAGGCTCAAAACTTTAAAGAATATAAAGAAGTTTATTACTAACACAATTAAAGGTAATAAAAGAATAATAATAATAAAAATTAAAGCAAACTCCCCCTTTCCCTCCGGCACTTCCCCCCTTCTTTCCAGCACCTCCCCCCTTTATCTCCCAACTCGCACAAAGGATAACACATGTGATTTTAGGTCAGAATCGCAGTTCTTAAGTCTCTTCCATATTTGAAGAAAAA
>VWZT01013877.1:19773-37755 GCA_013397055.1 Pachycephala philippinensis | reverse complement strand
GCCACCCCTCCCGGTGAGGGACTGGAAACCAGAAGAAGAGCGAATTCCCCGTGCCAGTGCCTTTTATATGCAAAATTGCGAGAAGCGATTGGTCCAAAACCCTGTCCATCTACTCAGTCTCTTCAAACCACCACACTTTTTTATTAATTGGAACAAGTATAAGAATAAGAACAAAACTGGAACAAGTAACAACTATTCCACCAATATTTTAGGAAGTGACTGAGAATGCTGCCTATCCTGAAGGAGTTTCCAAGCCCCCATCTTGCAGTTTGTAAATGTTCATCTCTTTGAGGGCTTTTTAAAATTCTCTTTTAGGATCAAGGAAATAGTTGTGGTAGCTTAGACCAAAAAATTACTTGTGGCTTCACTTCAGAATATGTATTTATTTCTTGAGGTGATGATGGAGGAAAAGTCTTACGGCATCTGAACTGTTTTGCAGGTGGAAAATACATGAAGCCTGTATGCTGGCCCTGGGCTCAGTCAAGTCTATAATTACAGACAGTGTGAAGAATGGGAGAATACATTTTGATATGCATGGCTTCCTGACAAATGTGGTCCTGGCAGACCTCAATCTTTCAGGTATGTGGGACCCTGCATCCCTGGGAATAACTGCTGGGTGCCAGACACTGGGAGTCTCTGATGAATCAGTCAGGTTGATGTGTGCCTGTGGTATTGGGAAATGCAGTTGTGCACCTTGCTCATGTGAAAAAAAAATCTTGTGAATTCCCACATGCTCCCAGTTCTAGTGTAAGTCCTTTGTATGTGGGACTGTGCTTTCAGCTGGATCTCATTGTTGGCTGGATGCATGAGCCTGTAGGGCTTGGGGAGCTGGGTGGAAAATAGCTGTTCTGATGTCTTGTGTCTGTTCCTGGGAAAATCACCAGCAGTGTTTAACCGCCTTCAGAATTCCTGCTGCACCATATCATCCCATTTGTTTTATGCTGAGGCTGACACTAGTTGTAGCACATGAATTCAAATAATGCTCCTGGCTAAATGGGATTCTGTTATTGGGAACTCAGCAGGATTTTGCTCTCTGTTATCTTACATCAGTGTGTAAGAAAGTCAGAGGAATTGTTGAAAGTCAGATCTCAAAAGTCCTTGCAAATTAAAATTTTAGAAGTTTAAGGCGATGTGAATATCATTGATGAGTCCACATTGAGTTGTATCAGTGCAGAAAAAACCTGATTCCTGGGTTCCTTTTTCATTAAAGAAACACTTATTTAGCCCATTACAAAGAAGGGGTTTTTGTTTTCTTTGTGTTAATTTTGAGTGAAGAACTAGTGTGTAAAGTGCATGGTGTGCAAATACATGTAGGAAGCCAACGTCAGCAATTTACATATATTTACATTCATTTACATGTGTGGCATTGAGTTGTAAATGAGCTACAGTGCTCTAGAAGGGCTCCTGGAGTCAGTGTGTTGATGGCTCTCCAAGGATATCCATTTAATGGTCAGTAATGGTACAGACAAAGATATGTTGTGTTTTATGATGCTGACGTAAAAACAAAGCTCTTCTTTTGCTGTACATCTTGCACAGAGTGTTTTATGTCCTCATCTTAAAATTAGTACTTGCAGGAGCATAAATAATGGCAGTAAAGATGCTGAGGAACAGAGAGCATCATCACTTTGAGGCCAGCCTAGATAGGTAAGGAGATTCATAGTCTGAAAAGGCAGCAGGATTAAGTGTGATAAAGATATATACCTTGGTGAGTGCAAGCAAGTGAGTGGATAAGGAATGTCCACTGCTTCTGTGGTGCTGGTGAACCACAGAATTCTGTTCTGTTACTGCTGGGTGATGGCTGCAAACCAGTAATGTAATCTGTGAAAGGTCCCTGGGTATGAGCTCTGTTACTCTAATTCTTCTCCCTAAGATGCTGCTGTTTTCTGCAGTTGGGGACAGAATATTGAGCTGAGTAAATGGGAATTACTGGAAAAGCCTCTGTTCTCTTCCTTTGCTTTTGTTCAGTGATGAACAAATTCCAGTGTAAATAGTTGAAGGGAGGAGGTTTTTTAATAAATGAGAAATTATTCTTTGAAATAACTAAGAAAATTAACTGAATTCTGCCTATGAACAGAAATTCTTTGTATGCCTGCACACTTGTCTTTTGTGTCACCTTTCAGTGTTTTCCTATTGGGATGACAAGATTTTAAATAATGGATGGAAGCAGCTGTGATTTTAAACTCATAAAGCTTATTCTGAAACCACTGAGGTTTTTTGTTTTGCTGCAGTGTCTCCTTTCCTCCTGGGCCGGGCCCTGTGGGCTGCCAGCCGTTTCACCGTGGCCATGTCTCCAGAGCTCATCCAGCAGTTCCTGCAAGCCACTGTCAGTGGATTGCACGAAACCCAGCCCCCCTCTGTCCGGATCTCTGCAGTCAGAGCCATCTGGGGGTAAGCAAACCCTGGGCTATTCCACAGCCCCAGGGACAAGGGTATAAATCACACTCATAAACTGCTTTGTTAAAATAGCATTTCTGTTGGGCTATGGGAGGTTTTTGCTTTGAATGAAATAGATGTCAGCTTAAAAAGTGTAACCAAATAGGTTCAAAATAGAGTAACTCTAATGAGGAATATGGAATTGAGATTTGAGGTTGGCTAAAGTAAAGTGTTGTGATGGATGTGGTCACGGGGAGGAGCAGCACTAAGTAGTGTTGGAAAGCACAAGGATGAAACCCCAGATTACTCCTGTTTGGTCATAAAGGTGGACTGACATCATACAGGCCTATGGAACCAATCACAGTAATAAGTAATAATATGTTTGGGGTTTGATTTTCTTACCCATTTTTGTCCGAAGAAAGCTCTGCTGTACTGATTTTAAAGTAAAAAATGAACATTAGTGTAAAATCAAAAAACAGTCACAAAAAATCTGCTAAAACCTGACTGTTCCCCACTCTGTTCTTCCAAACAGCACTTTGTCTCTTATTTGCATGGAAATGTTAATGAATAAATAAAGTCAGAGACTTATGACTTAGTTATTCCTGAAATTGCTTTATCATCCCCCAGCTCACTTGTAGAACATGGTAACAAAACACTTTGTAAGCAGTGTCTGTCCTGGACTTTCTTCCTTTTCTCCATCGATGGGCAGTTCTTAGGAGAGATCTGTCACTGAGGGGCAGTAGAAGCTTCTAACATCACTCAGCTCAACTCTGCTTGTGGGAACATCAGGGGTGGAATGAGCAGGGAAAATTCTTGTGAGAGCTTTCCTCCTCCTTCCTGCTGAGCTGCTGGGAGGTCAAGCAGTAGTGGACTGAAGGAGAGAAGTCCTAGAGGAGAGAACTTAAGGAATAAGAATGGACAGGATGAAATAACCCCTTACTGGGGGTAAGAATCATCTAGAATGAAGTATATTTAAGTTACTTCAATATATTAGGAATGTATTTTTGTATCACAAATTTCTTGTCTAGCTACTGTGACCAGCTGAAGATCTCCGAGAGCACCCATGTGTTGCAGCCTTTCCTTCCTAGCATTCTGGATGGCCTGATCCACTTGGCAACTCAGTTCAGCTCCGAGGTGCTGAACCTGGTGATGGAGACTCTGTGCATTGTGTGCACAGTGGACCCAGCGTTTACAGCCAGCATGGAGAACAAGATCTGCCCCTTCACCATTGCAATATTCCTCAAGTACAGTAACGGTATGCATTCCACTTACATTCCCAAAGCACAGCTGGTTTTGCTGTTGAATCCTGCTGCTGAAAACTTAATCAATGGTCATTGAAGGAACATTGATTCCCCTGGTAAAGGTAGAGGGGAAACTTGCTGCTTTGCCCAGCCACAGTAGTGGTGGCAAAAATTGAGATGTGTGTGTGTATTTTAGTAAATGGTGCTTTCTCTCTCCAGATCCTGTTGTTGCTTCTCTTGCCCAGGATATTTTTAAGGAGCTAGCTCAAATAGAAGCCTGCCAGGGTCCAATGCAGATGAGGCTGATCCCAACCCTTGTCAGCATCATGCAGGCCCCAGCTGACAAGATCCCGGCGGGGCTGTGTGCAGTAAGTGCTTCAGTGGGGCACGGCCTGGGCTGGAGATGTTTCCTGTTCTGTAACACCCAGGGTGGCTGCTCTGCAAAGGGCAGAAAGGCTGCTGTGGACATGCTTTGGAGTGATGGCTTCGGTCATTGGGGGAGGTTTCTCTGTGGAGAAAAGGGAAACTGCAGGTGCAGGAAGATGCTTCCAAAAGTTTGCTGTAAGCTGCTCCTCTGGCCTTCTTCCAGTCTCCACAGTATCAGTCATCCCCAGTCATTTGGCTGTGACATTGCGGTCTTTCAGCAGGAACAGCCTCCTCTCCCAGGAGGCTACACAACTTTTCCTTGCACTTCTTCCTAAGGCTTTTTCTGATTTATGCATCACATATGTATGAATTGGAGATAAATTATACAGATGCCCTAATAAAAGATGAAGCATTGACTGTGTAGAATGGTTGCATGGGATTAAACCCATAAACATCCGTATCAATATGCATATAATCTGTTAATTGGTATGACTGTAACAATTGCTTATGGGTAATTAAAAGAAATTTAAATCAATATAACCAAAATGGAACAAGTCAGCTAGAACAGTTCTCTGGCTGTTCTGATTAGCATGCATCTGTTTGCCATGTTTGAATGGTGACACTGCTTTTAATGTTGGAACTGTCTTGGGAACTTCCACAGCTCACACCAGTGATGCCTGGGTGTGTGATTCCAGGGTCCTCGCCTTTAAAAATTATTCTAGACTGTGAGTTCAGGGAGTGGTGCAGCAGTGGCCACATCCCTGCAGTTCACACCTTTGATGTTTGCAGCAGTGGTGGATTGTGCTGACTTCATGTTCTGTGACTGCTACTGTGACAGTTTGTGCTTTCCTTTCAGACTTCTATTGATATACTGACCACAGTTGTGAGGAATACAAAACCCCCTCTGTCCCAGCTCCTCATCTGCCAGGCATTCCCTGCAGTGGCACAGTGCAGCCTGAACACAGATGACAACGCTACTATGCAGGTAGCCCTGTGGGGAGGGGGAGGCAGGTAACACTGTGGGGCCGGGGAGGATTGTGGGGCTGTGCCAGTCCAAGAAAGGTGACACAGCCTTTGAGGGAGCCCGGGCTGTGCTTGTCAGTTGCTGTATCAGCACCCCCCTGGAGCCTCTGCCACCTCCAGTTTACCATTAAAGTACTGTTGTTCAGGGCCTGCAGTGACTTTTCCTGATCATTCCTGAATGTGGAAAACTACAGTGAGAAAGGCAGCAGCCTGGATGTTTTTTCTATCTTAGTGCACTGGAGCATGTTAAAAAACCAACCAAATAAAGCCCAACAACACAAAAAATAACAAAACGCAAAACAACCAAACCAACCTGTAATCCTTTTCTTCCTCCACAACATTTATCACACCTGGGAATGGCAGGGACTATCTTCAGGAACATTCACAGGCACAGGGCAGCAAAAGTCCTCCTAGCCCTCCCCCTCCTCCTCTAGCAGCTTTCTGCTGTACTCATTTAGGAGGGATAGGGAAGGCAAACTTCTTTTTGATTGAGCCAGGATGGAGGGAAAGCAGGGAATCATCTCCAGCACCAGTACTACCTGACCTGTGCTTGCTGGCAGGCATGGTTATGGCCTGATGTCTTTGGAGTATCTAGCAAGAAGGAAAAAGCATCCGAGGGTAGAAGTGCAGGAGCCTTTTATTCCAGCTCCTAGCTGGCATATGAATAACAAGGCTGGTTTCATTCCTTACATAAGGAGTTCCATAGTGGCAGCTACTCTTTGTTATATGAATACAGACCACGGGAATATGGTCTTTCCCTAAACAACAGACCAGTAAGAATAGGCTGGAGACCAGCAAGGAGAGATTGTAGACCTGCAAATTGGTTGCTTTGCTGAATCTTTGTGCTAAGAAGAATTCAAAAGGACTGCAGCTCAGCTGCTGAGTTGTGTTTTGTTCATGCCACGCTTCTGTGTCTTCATCTCTCACTTGTTAAAACCTCTTTGAATATCTTTAGGTACCAAGACTGGCACAAAACTGCAGCTACTTGAGGTTGTTGTTGTGTTTATTCATCTTGGTGGCTGCTGATGGGCACTGAGGAGTTGTGTATTTGATAATGAGCTGAAGTCTGTAGAAACTACTTGTAAATCTTTTACAGGTGCCACCAGTTTTCCCCTGGTTTTCATCTTGGTTCAGGGTGGTTTTGGGATGGTGAAGGGGATGTCTCCCCGTGCCTGCCTGTTCCCTCACCCGCTGCTTGTCTCTGTAGAACGGCGGCGAGTGCCTGCGCGCGTACGTGTCGGTGGCGCTGGAGCAGATCGCGCAGTGGCACGACGAGCAGGGCCACAATGGGCTCTGGTACGTGATGCAGGTGGTCAGCCAGCTCCTGGACCCACGGACCTCGGAGTTCACTGCTGCCTTTGTGGGCAGGCTGGTCTCCACTTTAATTTCGAAAGCCGGGAGTGAGCTGGGAGAGAATCTGGACCAGATCCTGAGAGCAATCCTGAGTAAAATGCAGCAAGCGGAGACGCTCAGTGTGATGCAGGTGAGCAGGCTGGGCACCCAGGAGAGTGAGGAGAAGCACCAGGAGAAGAAATTGTCATAATTTTCTTTCATTTTGTGCCTGATTATTTATGGCTTGTGCAGTTGGAGGGTCTGTGTATCCTCTTGAAGTAGTCAGGAAAATGCCTACTCTGATCAGAGAATCATGGACTCTCCTGAGTTAGAAGGGACCCAAAAGAATCATTGAGTCCAGCTCCTGGCTCTGCATAGGACACCACAGTGATCCCACTCTGTCCTAACACTCCTGGAGCTCTGACAGCCTTGGGGGTGTGACCATTCCCTGGGGAACCTGTTCAGTGCCCCAGCACCCTCTGGGAGAAGAACCTTCTCCTCATACCCAACCTAACCCTCCTGTGACACAGTTGCATGCTGTTCTCAGGTCCGAAACTTTTTGTTGTCAGATTACAGGGTAAGCAGGGTTCTCGCAGGTAACCTGTAATGCACCTTCAGTAGTCCCTCATGCCCTTGTACTTGCAAGCCTTCTTTGGAGGGATAGGAGTTGCCTCAGTAGGAATGTTATGGCGAAGGCAGCATGTCTTTTTGAGTGGATTTGTTCTGTATTCCAAGGATAAATGCCTGGGACTTGAGACAAGGTGAACTTTTGGTGGATGGGGGGCGTAGTTGGCCTGAGTGAGGTGAGAGACCAGACAAAGAGCAACACCGTCTCTTCTAGCCTTGACCTACTTGTAGTGGCACAGTTTTCTGGAGTGATTTTTTCCCAGTGGTCTTCGTTCTCTCTCCTGTCTTTTTTTGTCTGTGCCCTCAATGTAAAACAGCTCGTGCTGACTGCCCTGGTTCCTCAGTAGCAGCTGGGGGAAGACGTTTTGCTGGCACTGCTGAGCAAGATCCCATCTCTGCCCCCAGTGCAGCACTCAGCTGAGCTTCACTCTGCTGTAACCATCTTATCTTATTTCTCTGAATTTTGAATGTGCATTTTTCAAGCCATCATACGGTGCCACAGCGGCCATTCCAATGTCAGCAGATCTCACCTGCTTTAGGATTTTTTTACCTCTGGATACAGTGATGAATGTTAACTTTGGAATGGCTCTCACTTTGCTTGTTTTTGGATTATAAAGATATGGAAGTTTAAATCTGAAGCAGTCCCATGCAGCCCTTGTAGCCAAGAATTTTGCAATGCTGGATCTCTTCCCTGTGTTAGTCTGGAAGATGGGCCTCTGGAGATGGGCAGCTTTTCCCTGAGGAAGGCTACAGAGATGCCCTCAGACTGGGAGACTGACATTTAGACATACACAGTGAATGAGTTCTGCCCCTGGTCTTTAGGAGTCAGACTGTAAAACTGCATGTTGTAACAAAACCTTTTCAAAAGTTGCAGTTCTTTCCCTAAAATCATGTTCAAAATGGATTCAGAATTGGGAAGGTGCTGCTGAGTGATGATATGATGGTGTTTATGGCCTGCATTTGTAGCACAATGTTTTGCAGCTGGTTGTACTTCCCCTTCCTCCTGGGGTTGGTAAGCACAGCCTTCACTCCTGCAGGAACCCAGCTCCTTAAATATTTGATAAAACATTTCCAGCTATTAAATTATGTACAGCTAACATTGCCTTTCTCCTCCTGCAGTCCCTGATCATGGTGTTTGCTCACTTGGTTCACTCACAACTGGAGCCACTGCTGGAATTCCTGTGTAGCCTGCCCGGCCCCACTGGCAAGCCCGCCTTGGAGTTTGTGATGGCCGAGTGGATGAGCCGGCAGCACCTCTTCTACGGGCAGTATGAAGGCAAAGTCAGGTGGGATCCACAGATACAGCTGTGCTTGCTGCCCTCATCCCACTGCCATTCAGGGCTGGGCGTAGGGAAGGGGAGCTGGCTCAGATGGGAGCAGCGTTGGGCAGAATTGCTGCTCCCTGCACTGTCAGTTCTGCTCAGGAGAGCTGTGGTAACTGGAGCAAGCTCTGATCTTCCTCATCAGTGCTCCTCCTGCTGCCTCGTGCTCCTGTGCTGGAACAGAGAGACATGAGGGGGAAGGGGGTGTCTCCTGCAAATACAGGGCTGCTTTTGGGATTGAACTTCTTGTGAATGGGATGAGAAGAGCTTCCACACATGGAATTGCCTTTGTAGACTACTGTAGAGTTCTGGAGTGTTGTAAAAGGTGTCCTAAGAGAATCTGGTGATTTCTTGTTGATTTATTGAGCTGTTAAAAGTCAATCAAGAAATCAATTGCAACAGTTTTCTCTACCCTTGGCTGTAGGAGCACATTTGTGTTCTGGTGGAGGCTGAGTGCTGCATTCCAAAGCATGGGATGCTCTTATTCATTTAAATTTTGTCACAGCTGCTGTATTAGATTTTTCTGGAAACGTGAAGCCTGACAGACCACTGTTAGGGGTCTCACCAGCTGTTAACTCACTTGTTAGGGTGTGTTGTTCTGTTACTGTTATGGGCAGTCAAATAGCCTGTGAAGTAAATAATGAGAAAAAGCAGGTTCAAAATTTAAGTTAGTGTATAATATTGAAGGACAAGAAGCAGATTTGGGGATCCAGTGCTCTTTTTGGTCACACTTTGTCGGTTTCATCCCTAAGCCTGGTGGTTTATCTCCATTTTGACAGTGCAGGCCTGTCTGCAGGATCCCCTGAGGCTTATGGCAAAAGCCAAGGCTGACCAGGAGAACAAGGTTAAAAGTGCTTGTTTAGAGGTGTGTAGTCCAGAATGAGAGCTGTTTGTGTGCAGGTGATGTAACAGGGCTCCACACTGTATTAAACACTTGGATTTGGTTGGTTGTGGTGACACTTACCATGCATTAGTAAATGCTTGGTGTTTCTGTGTCCTGAGGAAAAGCAGGGCCTGCTTTGAGGAGCCTCTTGTTCGGGGTTAGTAGAAGGACCCTGAAGGCACCTGACATCTCCTGTGTGCACAGTCCTCATCCACTGAGGGCAGGTTGAAGAAGTGGCTGTTAGATCTTGATGAAATGATGGGTAAACTTTGGGCAGCTTGGGGTGGCAGGTGAGACCTGGGTCCAAACCAGCAGAAGTCAGAGTCATAGTGTGGGAGCGAGAGAGGGCAAGAAGTGAAAGCACAAAAGGAGTTCACTTCCACAGAACTCCAAGACTTCAGTTTGAGATTTGTGGAGCCAGGAGAGAGAGAGGTTTGGGGGTGCCAAGCATAGATTGGCAACCTTGACCTGTAGTCAGCATCATCCTCAATGTGCTTGAAAACAGCCTAGAACTGGAGAAGGTTTGAAAGTGTGGAGTAGAAATGTGAGCATCAGAGATGGAAAGAACATGTAAAGGACAGGAGCAAGCTGGAAGGTCTGAGTGTAGCAGAGCCACGAAGGACCAGAAGTGAAAATGAGCATTGAAGCTGGAGAAAGGGAGCAGATCATTGCTGCAGATCAGCCAAATTACTGCTTTCTTGCCACTGCTTTCATCTTAATTCCGTCTTCGTGTGCATGTGGTGCTGCAGGGCCATGTTTAACCTGGTGGCCCTTCTGAACTGGAGAAACCTTTAATGTATGTGTGGATGTCTGTACTGTTGGTGGTGCTTAATCCAAAGCTTGGCCAGTTCCCAGCCTGCTGTGCAGGTGAGGAGCTGAGTCCAGTTTCAGATGCTGACATAAAGCAGGAGACATGGGAAAATCCCGTAATGCTTGCTCTTGGCAAAGATGTAGAAGAAAGGGCATCTGGGTGTCTACTCTGGGATGTGTTCCCTGTTAGAAAGGGGCTGTGAAAGCCAGACAGTTCAGGGAAATTCCGATCTGTAATTTTCCTATTCCTATTCCCAGCTCTGTAGCATTGTGCAAACTCCTGCAGTATGGCATCAACACAGATGACAAGAGACTTCAGGACATTAGGGTGAAGGGAGAAGAAATATTTAATATGGATGAGGGAATTCGGACACGATCCAAGTCGGCCAAAAGTAAGTAATCATTTTGCTGGGTTTAACAGGGCTTTTTTTGTAAGTAGATGCTATGAAAGGCCTTACATAGGTCTGGCAGATCACGCAGAGCTGTGGGACATGGTTCCTGCAGAAGGTGCGTGTTGGTTTTTAGAGCTAATCCGTACGTCATATACTTAATATATCTGCTATTTACCTTAATTCTGCCAAAGACTGATTTGGAAGGCTCCTGATGTCTGATTTAATATAACTGGATGAGGTCATTATGGGGTGGGGAGTTCTTCACTGCTATTTTGCATCATGAGACAAAATTGGTATTTCCGGATGCCTGGTAGCTTCTCTGAGAGGAAAGTGTCTTTAGTGCATGCAGAGATTTAAAATAAAGGGGTGTCTTTGTCAATGAGACACTTTCACAAAAAGCAATGATTCAACAAGGTAGACATTGCTTTTGAGGAAAGCTTGACCAGTCTCCTGCATAAGACTTTTCTTATTTTTAATAGGTTGAACCCAAAGTGTTTGACTGGAGATTGCTGTTGAGATTAATCTTTTAAATCAGAGAGAGCAGAGCCCTGGGCAGTTTTTCCTGAGGACTGAGCTCCAGGGGGAGGATGCTTGGGGGCTGCTGTCCTCAGCCATCAGTGAGACCTTGGTCCTGCCCCTTGCTGTGCTAGAGCTCATGTGTGACCAGTGGTGGGATGGGATGTGGTGGCTGTACAGATACAAACTGGGAGCCTGTCCAGGCCGTCAGTGCTCCTTGAGCCTTCAGCTGCCATGGGCTTGGGATTGGGAGTGATGCAGTGAAGAACTAAGGTGATAGCTTAGGAGATAAATAGGGGCAAGCACTAGGGAGTTTAAGAGGTAAGTGGTGGTCACAAATCACTTGCTACCTAATTATTCTTGGCTTAAAAAAACCAAACCAACAAAGTCTGATGTCTGGTCAGACAGAAAAATGGCAACTGCCAGCATTTGCGTTAAACAAAGATTAATACTAGCATCGGTAAAAGCTAAAACTAATGCTCCCAGATTCTTTATTTGATAGGATCTTTACTTCTGTAATTAAGGGCACATACACTATCTAGCTGTCTCTGTGGAATAGTAAAGCCCTGCAGGGACACAAGTAAGGAAAAGTTGGAGCTTACAGTGCCTCAGAAGGGGCAGAGCCATACCTGGGAGTACTGCACTGCTCATTTACATGAAAGCATTGGTGGATGTGCAAATGTGCTTCAGGAAAGAAAGGTTGACTCCAGATGACTCCATTAAGCAGCCTGCAGGAGTAGTCACACATTTATTGAGCGGTGAAGATTTTCACCCTGCCCCCTCTTCACTCCCAATATGCAAGGTTGATGTTGCATTGAGATCTTTGGGACTATAGCTCTGAGGGTAAATGGAAGGAAGGTTTGGGGGTTTTATATCAGTTGTTTTCCCTCTCAACCTCCCTAACAAAAAAAACAAAAACCCACCCCAACAAAAAAGGGCCTGTTTTATAACTTTTAATTTAAAGCAACATGAATATATGTATTTCTTCTCTTACAGATCCTGAACGCTGGACAAACATTCCTTTGTTAGTAAAAATCTTAAAATTAATAATAAATGAACTTTCTAATGCAATGGAAGCAAATGCATCTAGACAGACAACTGCAGATTGGAGCCAAGGTAAAATACTTGATTTGCTTTTTCTTTTTGCATGGCTTAAATCTACTTGATCTTCTGTTGAGAAGCATTTATGGTATAAGAACTTTGTGACAGTAAATCATGTACCTGTAACTACAAAGGCTTGAATAGTGATCCAGAGGATAAGCTCTTAGAATCACAGAATCCTAGGCTGGTTTGGGTTGGAAAGGACCTTAAAGCTCATCCTGTTCCACCCTCTGCCATGGGCAGGGACACCTTCCACTAGCCCGGGTTGCTCCAAGCCCCGTCCAGCCTGGCCTTGGACACTTCCAGGGATCCAGGGGCAGCCACAGCTCCTCTGGGCACCCTGTGCCAGGGCCTCACCACCCTCACAGGGAAGAATTTCTTCCCAATATCCCATCTAACCCTGCCCTCTGGCAGTGGGAAGCCATTCTTCTTTGTCCAAAGTCCCTCTCCAGATCTCTTGTTTTGTTGTACCGGTCCACATTAGCACAACATCTCTTCCTTCCCTGTGCTGTATTTTAAGTGCTACCAATCTCTTCCAGGTAAAACTAAATAAAATGGGAGAATAAAATCAGTCAGTGGTGTGTATCCGTAGACCTGAAAATTCTTTTGGGCTAGTTTGGAAGATGGGATCTGACCATGTGCCAATAAAATTATCCTTTCGTGGTGTATCTGGTTTGCCTTTCTTCCTACTTCAAGTATCCATTCTTGTTGCATTTGCTTGGCTCCAGTTCTGGAATCACTCCAAAAGTATAAGGAAGTTTGTAGGTCTTTCTCTTTGTCCACCCACATATGCAGGGGTGTGTTTGCCTACAAACTCCAATCTCCTATGGAGCGATCACAGACTGGACCTCTTGGATTTGGATAATTTCTATAAATGTTTTTTTTCTAAACAGATGATTCAAATGATATGTGGGAGGATCAGGAAGAAGACGAGGATGAAGATGAAGGCTTAGCAGGACAGTTCTTATCAGATATTCTTTCCACAAACAAGTATGGTGAGTAACAGCTTGAAGGTCCTTATTCAAAGCAATAATCAAGTAGGTGACATCCTAGTCAAAGTTTCCTTCCCTTGCCAGCAGCAAAACAAAGGCTGCAGGCACAGGTAAGGAATTCTGCTCTGGGATTGTGAATAAGGACCTTCTGGAGAAGCCATGGCTTTGAGTAACATGGTGATTAAATGGCTGCACTATAAATAACATCACCTGGGAGTTCACATGCTGCACAGGCTTCACACTTCTAGGAGCTTCCTGCAGGTATTTCTTCTAAAGAGAAAATTGCTGCTCAAAGGTGTAGGTGTGACCCCAATGTGACGGTGTCCTAGGGACGGGTGACTCGTTTGTGGAGAGCCCTTGAGGAACAAGTGCTGCATAAAGAGATGAGCGGGTGCATCGTCTCTCAGTTTCATGTAGCCTCAGCAGGGAGAACTTTACAGGGAAACAGTGAGGGATGCTGCTCACATTAGCTCAGAACTGGCAAAGTGTCACCCTCACATGGGATTAAGGCAGAAGATCCTGGTACATGGAATTCCCAAACCTGCCTGTGAGTGTCCCATGTGTGCCTGGCTCACCTGCGTGTTCCTCCACTGACTCTGGTTCTGGAGTCCAGTGGTTTCTATCACATGACCTGAAGGAGTGAATGTTCTGAATACAATTTTTTCTCCCCAGCAGTGCTGAAACTATTTGCTTTTGGATCCTTTGGTTTCAGTAGTCTAATAGAAAACTTCCTGAGATATTCTGCTCTTTTTGATGTTAAAATCTGCTGGTTTGCCTCTGACAGATGAAGATTACTATGAAGATGATGAAGAGGATGATCCAGATGCATTAAAGGACCCTCTTTACCAAATAGATCTCCAGGTGATGCTCTAGAATGAGGGGTTTATATCAGATTCCAATAATTCTCTATAAACTTTAGTTTTTTCAATGTTGTACTTTAACAAATATGTAAGCACTGGAAACACCAGTTATTCATTGTCATCCAGAAGGCACTCAGTTAATTGAAATTACTTTGGAAAGGGCCAAGTGTGCCAAGAATTTCTGGAGCTATTTTTCCTTATGATTAGTATCTATAACTTGGAAATGTGAACGAACAAAACTCTTTGAACAGAGGGAGATGAGACTTTTCTACCTGTGAACTTCACAGCTACTGGAAGAAGTCAGGAGTAGGTTGGAAAGTGAACATGACAGAGTTTCATACTCCACTTGGAGATGCTCCCACCCAGTCAGCCCGTGTTACACTTTGCTCCTGCTTTTCCCACCATCTGCAGCTGTTGATGGGCCCTTCCCTCTGCTCCCACCCTTTTTCCTCTGCTCCAGCCCTTCTCTCTGGTTCCACTCCTCCTCCTGCATCACTCCTTTCTGTTCCCTTCAGTTCGGGGTCTTACTTGGTGCATGTTGGGCTATCTCTCCTGACACATGGAAGCAGCAGGATTTCCCAGGAGGGTGGTGCTGACGGGGTGTTTCTGTCCCTCCCAGGCCTATCTCACCGACTTCCTGTGCCAGTTTGCACAGCAGCCCTGCTATGCCATGTTCTCCGACCACCTCAACGACAACGAGAAGCGAGTGCTGCAGGCCATCGGGATATAGACCCACTCTAGAGACCACACCTGCCATATCTGAACAATAGGTTATTTTTGGCTAATTCCACGTTTTATGATTGGACATAAAACATTTTCCAGTGTCTGCCTGCCTGTTCCAGGTCGACAATGGCCTAGTTGTATTGAGCCTCATCTTAACACACATCTGCTAAGGGAAGGAATCCTGAGAAAGCAGCAAGGACATTGCACATTGGTCTCACCATAGGAGCACTTTCATTTTCCACAGTAACTTTCCAGGAAGTTCTTAAAGATAAAAAATAATGTGTCCTTAATATTTTTAAAAGGAAACTGTCTCTACCTGTGAAGAGGCGCTTAACTGAGTTTCCCACAGCACAGTCGGACAGAGAAAGGAACTGGGTCACTTACGGATTGCTTGAGAAGTGGGAAGGTTGTTCCTCTTGGCTGTTGCTCCTCCTCACGTAACACAGGGTAAATATCTTGATCCTACAACATGACTTCTTTTATAGAACCACAGACTCTTTTCAGAGCTGACTGGATGGGATGGAGCCAGTTCACAGGAGTTTGGAGGGGAAGCTGAGACAATAAACCTAAGTGCATATCTTCTTTCCTGGTGTGGACGGGGCTCTGTCGCTCACATCTCCCATGGGAGCAGTTCTTGACTAACACTTGTGTGTGCACATGCTCAGAGGAAGCCACCACTTACATTTCTGTTCCCGTGGCATGTGGCTACAAAAGACTGGTTTTCTGGAGAACAAGAAGCCACAGTTTTTAGGGGAAAAAAAACCTGATTGTATTTAACGTATTTGCTCCATGACAGCCACTCTGAACTCCTTTGCTTTTTTCACACTCCCGTGTGTATTTTTATAGAGTGGTAAAATAACATTTGCAAATTGATTTCCCCATGAGAACAGTGTGATGTATCTCACAACACCTCTCTGCCTTTGGTTCCCTTTTGGGGAAGATGAAAATAAAACGATTAAAATGTACATTGGTATCCTTCTTATAAAACAGATTTAAAAGGAACTTGTGCTTGTTTCCTGAAGTCACTTTTTAAAGATCTATTTCTCCTTAGGACACGTTCTGTACGTGCTGCCAGAGGATGTTTGGGTGTTTCACGGGAGTCACCTGGACAGAAAGGGAGTCCTGTGCTGTATGTATCTGCTGCTTAAAACAACAGGCTGAGCCATTACAGTTTCCTTTTAAGAAAGGCACTTGCTGTTCCTTTGTGGAATAATTTGCTTCTACGTTGTATCAAAACCTCCATAACCTGGAGTCCTTCTGTATCTTACTGGTCTCATGTTGTACCCAAGAATGGGCAGAGCTAGGGGGGAACCCCCCATCCCCTGCAGACTCCTCTGAGCTGTTCTCAGTATTTTGTGTGCCTAACTATGAGAAGCAGGGTTTGAAGCCTGATTTTTATGTGTCTAATAAGGTACAAGCTCTTCCCAAGCCATTGAGTCTCAGTGTCTTTCTTCCCTGTGGATTCTCTTGTCTGTAGGAATATCTAATAAAATGGGGTGCCCTGACCCTCCTGTCATACAGTCCTGTAGGATTTTTGTTCTGAGGTCTTTCTCTCTCAGCTTTCACTGAAAGGACCAACAAGTTAAACTGAACAGTGCAGTTTTGAAAACCCACCAAGAAGCTGATGGCTGCAGTGGTGTGTCCACATGGCTGTTCAGGAAGGGTCAGGAGTGTCCTCAGAGGAATTGCTCACAGTGCTGGGAAGAGGCAGAGCCAGCTCTTTTTGCCATGTGTCAGCAGCAAAGGGTCAAACCCAATCATCCATACTTGGAGGAAAGTGAATGCCAAGCATCTGGAAGCATCAAGGTGTGTTCAGGGTGTCGAGTAAACAGCACATTGAAGGCTGGTTAGCCTGGGCTCACAGAGGTGCTGGTGGGGTTTGTGTGCGCTCCAGTGGGAGTTGGGGCTGGCATCCTGTGCCTCAGGGGTGGCTTTAGCCAGGTCAGAAGGTGGATTTAAACAAGACCATGAAAAATGAGGCTGACATCAGTACTGACACTGAACTAAGACATCTAAGGGTGTCTGTGTGATCCTGAGTTCCAAAAGGTGGATGGGTCAGTGTGATGTTCCTGCTGGAGCTCATCAGTGTTTTGGGTAAAAAATGCTTTGATTTGCAGCTAGCAATGGTTTTTCGAGGAGTGTGAGAAGGGAAGGATGGGAGGATAAGTGGCACTGTCTCTACGTGTAAAGATGCATTTACCTGAGTTTCCCACAGCACAGTCGGACAGAAAAAAGGCCCTGAGTCCCTTACAGATTGCTTGAGAAGTGGGAAGGTTGTTCCTCTTGGCTGAACTGGTGCTCTGCACTCTCCCTCCTGCATCCTCATCTCAGGTGCAGCCTGAGCTGGCCAGGCTTGGTGGTGCTGCATGGCAGCTGAAGCTTGGGACCTGCCCTGGCACAGGGATGGCATTGTTGTGCAGCAGGTATTGCCAGCAACCTCTCCGTGCACAGGGTGGTCTTGGCAAGATATACTCTGACTCAAGCAATCCCTAGGAAGAGGCTGGATAGGAGGTGAGGGAGCGCATGAGGGAGATGGTTTGAGGGTCCTCAGCGAAGTCCTGCTGGTGCTCATGACTTCATTGTTTTTCTGCTTTCCCACTCTTATCTTTCCTAACAAAATTTGGAAGGCTCCATGATGTGTCTTTATACAAAGATTGTGTTTGCTTCAGGAATTGTGCTGAAAAACCTCTGACCAGTAACACAGCGATTGCCTGGGGTGGAAACTGCTGGACTCTGTGAAGCAGCGTTTGAGGTCTGGTTTTGAGGTGCAGCACCACTTGTGTTGTCGGCTATTGCGAATAAACTAAACTAATAGTCATAGAGGTGACTGACACCATGTTAGGAAACATAAACTAAGGAAAAGCAAAGAGTGGGCTGTGTGCGACTGCACAGCCGAGGGCGATGCCACTGCTGCGTTGGTGCCTGGCACACATATCTTGCTCAGGACTCGTCTATGGGGATGAACTGGCCGCGTTTGCTCACTGAGTGTTCTCCGGGGAGTAGCACGAAGCTGCGACTCCACGGACCGTCTTTAACCAGCGAACCGCCCAGCTCGGACCCTGAAATTAAATTTCATGCATATTCATGAGTATTGTTCTTTTTTGGGTTTTGGTTTTTTTTTTTAGTTAACAAATAAACTTTTGTAATGTACAATCCCGCCTGGCTTCCCCGTCTTTTACCGGGGCAGCCCCGGCCTCGAACGCGGCACTTGGAGCTCCGCAGCGGTGTCGGGCCGCCCCCCACCCCCAGCGGTGCATGCTGGGGGCTGTAGTCCAGGGGTTGGCAGCCGCCAGGCCAGTGCCCCGGGCGCGGTGCACGCCGGGAGTTGTGGTTTGGAGGCGCGGCCGTAGGAGCGCCGGAAGGCGGGCGCGCGGGGCACGCCGGGATCTGTAGTCCGGCGGGGTAGGCGTGGGCCATGGCG
>VWZT01013877.1:6895-19760 GCA_013397055.1 Pachycephala philippinensis | reverse complement strand
CCGCTGGCGCCGCCTTCCGCCCTGCGACGAGTTCGTGGGGGCCCGGTGAGCTGGGAAGCGGACGGGATGGTGGGAAGGGGGCTCTCGGCGCCGCTGACCTCTCCGTGCCGCCCGCAGGCGCAGCAAACACACCGTGGTGGCTTATCGGGATGCGATCTACGTGTTCGGCGGGGACAACGGGTAAGGGGAGCCGGGAACGGAGGGAGCAGGGCCGGAGTTGAGGGGAGATGGGTGTGAGGGGAACGGAGTGTGAAGGGGAGGCGGGGGTGAGGGGAGGGGGGTGTGAGGGGAGCAGGGTTGAGGGTCCGTGGCCGCCCCTGTCCGACCCCCGGCCCGGCTCAGCCGCCTCTCCCGTCCCGTTTCTTCCCCGCAGGAAGACGATGCTGAACGATCTGCTGCGCTTCGACGTGAAGGACTGCTCGTGGTGCAGGTGGGCAGCGCGGCCCCTCGCCGTCCCTGGGCGCTGGCAGGGCCGGGACATGCTGCGGCTTCCCTCAGCACCTCGGGCTGGGTGTAAAAGTTTGTGGCTCTACCCGAGTACCCGAGAGGAAGTGTCACCTCCGCCCAGTGCTGTCACAGCTGCTCCCTGCCAGCCTGCTGTGAGCTGGGCCATCGGGGGTTATCGATCCTGGCCGAGGGGAGGCCGGGCAGCACAGCGAGGGAGAGGACCGGGGTCACCTCTGTTCCTGCAGCCTGTGGGAGGGCAGAGGGACCCGGTGTGCTGCAGCCCTCGGGCCAGGGAAGGTGCCAAGGGGGGGCTCACACTTTTCTTGGCTCCTTTGTTCTGCACTGGGCAGTCTGTCATATCTCATCTGTGCCTCACTTTCCAGCTCTGTCAAATAGATTTCAGCAGCATCGTGTTTGTAACCATTTATGCTATATCACTGTTCCATAAAATCTTAGTGCAATCAAGAATCCAAAACCAGTGAAACACTCAGGAACAAAAGAATAACTTCTAACAGTTGTTTCTTTTCTGAGTCTGCACAGTAGCTCTGAGTGCCCAAAGCACGACCAGGGTGTTTGACTGCTGCTGTTGTAACTTGTGCAGGGCTTTCACAACGGGGACGCCGCCGGCACCACGGTACCACCACTCTGCTGTGGTCTACGGGAGCAGCATGTTCGTGTTTGGTAAGGCAGCTGCAGGTTGTGCTGTGAGTGGTCAATGCACTGCTGTACTAGTTTGAAAAAAGAATGAGAGATCTTTAGGAAGTGTCAAAGATCTTGTTCAGTAGCAAATCCAGTATTTTTCGTGGCTGACTGTGGTTTCAACTTAAGCTTGGAAATATTTCGCTGTTTTGTTTAAAATAAAGGAGACTTGAAGCTCATTACCATAGTGATTCTTTTGGAGAAGGAGTGGAAGAGAAGTCTCCTTCTGTAGTAGTCCATTAGCCAAACACTTCATGCAATCTAAAATTTCTCCTAATGCAATGCCTGGGAGCGTGTGTGCTCCATTGCCTGGGAGTCTAATGGAACTCTTGTTGTCCAGGTGGTTATACTGGAGATATCTATTCCAATTCCAACCTGAAGAATAAAAATGACCTCTTTGAGTATAAGTTTGCAACTGGGCAGTGGACAGAGTGGAAGACCGAGGGAAGGTAAGAGCTGGTGTCATTGCCTCACGCTTCGGGGGAGTGAGGCTAGCTTGGCATTATTTCACATGGCATAGTCAGGCCCTAGTTCCAGTGCTGATGTTAGGGCTGCAGCATGATTGCTGCTCTGCTTTCTCAATTAAAGTTTTTTGGCTCTACAGGAGTTTTTTTGGAAGGCCTCCATTCCAGAGTGCACTACAATGGAAATTTGTCCAAAATCCACTCTTTGTGTTTCAGGTCCATGACAGAAGGGATGGGAGCAAAGGGAGTTTGGGTTTTTATCTGAATTTTTTCAGTTTCAAGAATAGCTTGGAAATTGTTAATCCCTTGTGAACATGGGCTCCTGAGATTCAGTATTCCAAGGTAAATCAAAATCACTAACACATTGCTGCCTGAAGTTGACTCTGAGCACATTTCAGAATGCCATTCCTGACACTGATTGTGATCCAGCTACTTAGTGTTTTTTACAAGGGCCTGGACAGGATAAGGGGGAACGGCCTCATACTGACAGAGGCAGGGATAGATGGGATATTGGGAAGGAATTCTTGGCTGTGAGGTTGGTGAGGCCCTGGCACAGGGTGCCCCGAGAAGCTGTGGCTGCCCCATCCCTGGAAGTGCCCAAGGCCAGGCTGGATGGGGCTTGGAGCAGCCTGGGACAGTGGAAGGTGTCCCTGCCATGGCAGGGGGGGGAACGGGATGAGCTTTAAGGTCCCTTTCTGCCCCAAACATTTTATAGCTCTCTGTTTACCACTCCCCAGTAAGAGTCATGTGGTCTCTTCACCTGCAGTCCTTTACACAGTTGAAGTTTCTGAAATGCTGATTCCAGTGGAGAGAGGGAAGGGAACATTTGTTATTGTGATTTGTGGAGAGGGATGAGGAATGTCCAGTCCACTCTTGTGTTACTGTTGCTCACCTCTGATAAGCACGTTATATTTCACTACATAGAGTATATTAGTAATTTCTGTTTCTGGTTAATTCTGGTAACTTGGGACATTTTGGACTGTAATTCTTACTCAGTTTACAAACTCACATTTTGCTTGTCATTCCCCAGAGTTAGAGTGTTCATGCTGCACAATAACCTCAGACAAGCCAACAGATGCCTTGTGGCATCACAGGTTTGTTCAACCTGGCTGATTTAGTTAAAACAACAAAGGTTGTGGAAGAGAAATCATAGGTTTGATCTTTCATTGTGGGCACTGCATCTTGGGAACAGCCCTGAATGATCCCAAACGAGTATCCTGAGCTCTGTCCTGGTCTCATTTCTGTGTTTCACCTGCTTAGCCTATGGGAATACATGTGGGGTGTTCATAGCAGGAGTTGATTGCCACCTTGCTCTACCAATGGTGCTATGAATTTTCCCATTATTTAACTACTTTCCGCAAAATGCTCTAGGAGTATTTGAGTCCTGGCAAGGAATTAGTTGGGATTTTTTTCTTTATTTCTTCCTATCTGCATTAAGGGGATTTCTCTCCATTGAAGGCAGCAGAGTGCAAAACTTAACACGTGCCTTCAGAGGCTCACTCAGCATTTGGAGAGTGCATGGCAGAAGCAATTTTGTGTAGAGGACTTTCTTACATGTGCATTTTAGCTGTTAGATCCTTCTATAGCCCCTCTGTGACTGCAGAGGAAAGATTATTGTCTGCATTTTCCTCTTTGCAGGCTGCCAGTGGCCAGGTCAGCTCACGGTGCGACAGTGTACAGTGACAAGCTGTGGATCTTTGCTGGATACGATGGCAACGCACGGTATGGAGCAGTATCACCCTCTCCTTGACTGCTTTTGTGAAATCCCAGCCCCTCAGTTTCCACCTCTGTAGAGACATTTCCATATTCCAAGGGATTTAAACACTCAGGTGGAGCTTTGCAAACCCAGTCTGTTGTTGAGCATTGCACTTTTGCAGTTCACTGGCTTGTGTTCTGCTAAGTATGTGCTTAAAACCTAAAGATCTGGTTACTCAGAGTAGTTGTGGATGTGTAATTTAACAGCGGGCTTGGTTGTAAGGATGCAAAATGATCTTTGGAATTTGGCAAATGCGCATTTCTTGGAAGATCCCCAGCACAGGCCAGCTGATGTTGCTGAAGACTTAGAGAACAAAGCCTGGATTTGCTGTGAAGTCATCTGAGAGAACTAAGAGCAACGTGTCAGTTTTTTCTCAGAAATCTCTGGGAATATGTAATATTTGGGTTGAAGGGAGGTAGGCGTTTGTATGGGGAAAGACTGGAAATGAGTGGTGCTGAGATGTTAGAGAGAGCCTGGTGCTTTGTCCCACAGTACCTCCTTGCATTTGCTGTTGGTCTGTCATGGAACAGTCAATTCTGGACATGTAATTTCTTTTCTGTCGTGATGAACTTAAGGAGTAATTTGTGTTGATGTACAGTATTTGCATCATGAGAACACACAGAGATTGTCACAAATGAGGAGCTGGGTTGTCTCCTCTTCTGAGGAGAGTCTTCAGAAAAGTGTCCAGCTCCACAGAGTCTCCAGGAGAACTGATGATAATCGGGAAAACAGATGGGATGTCTTTGTTATTTCTGGAGGAGGAATCAGTATAAGATGCATGACTCTGTGGGATTGTTCAGTGCCAGCTTAGGGAGTCCCCCAGGGCCTTGGGTAGCTGTAAGGAAGGAGTGGGTGAGAGGAGCTGTCTAATTTATGTTAAATATGTCTAATCACGTTAAAAAATGTCTTTTTATGGAACTTGAGCCTCCAGGCAGATTTGAACAAAGGAAACATCTGTAGTTACTGTGAGTAACTTGTTCTGGGAACAGCACAGTTAGAGATGTGTCAGATTACCTTCTTCCTCCTCCTTTGTGTATTTATGGAAGGATTCAGCCATGTAAATAATGTTGTGGTCAGTCTCAGTAGTTAACAGGGATGAGCAGAAGGAGAAGGGTAATAAGGGGTATTTTGTAAAAACCCTGAGGATTAAATAGCTCAAATCCTTAAGCTCCAGGCTGAGTTGCTGTATGTAGCTGTTAACTGCAGTGTACTTTTAACTAGAAAGATGCTGAAGCAAGCTGGGGTGGGGCTGTCAAATAGGACAAAAGGATTCTAATAATTGTTTTTCTGTCAGTGGAAGTAGGAGATTCTTCCTGTGCAGAAGGAATGTTGATGAAATAGTATTTCTGTCCTTTCAACACCATTACCAGAAATGAACTGTTTCAAATCAAGCATTTTTTGTTTTGTGGCACAGATTAAATGACATGTGGACAATAGGCCTGCAGGACAGAGAGCTGACCTGCTGGGAAGAGGTAAGAAACTTTAATGTCAACTAGCACATAGAATTCTCTTTTTTGGTTTTAATGCACAATTATTTAAAATTTCCCATGCTAGACTGCGCTGCTCTTTCTCCAAAATCTGTTTTTGACCCACAGTGAAAAGAAACAGTTCAGATTTGATTTGGTCTGGGTATTTGGAAAACTAAGTGTGTATGAAAGGGTGATTTTTTTGCTTGTGAATCTGTGAAGTGAGCTTGGACTTCCCGTGGGGGATTTGCTGTGCCCCCTGTGGAAGGGACTGCATTCCCACTCTGACCACTGCATTCCCACTCAGACCACTGCCACAGACTGGGAGCTTTGCTGGCTGGCTGACCAAAGTCCTGATCCGTAAAGTACTGGGAGCTTTAAAAACGTGGCCTCCCAACCTTTTTATCCAGGGGAAATCTGTCTGTGCAGCCACGTAAGCACAGCAGGAGTCGATTACCTGCCACCAGCTTTACAGGGTGCATGCCATGTGCTTGCTCTGGCTGCACCGTGTCCCGTGGCCCTGCAGCATCCTGAGCATGTGGAGTCATGCACTGTAACAATACATTTCTGATTTTGAACTTAATTACCTTTCAGATTGAACAAAGTGGTGAAATTCCTCCTTCCTGCTGTAATTTTCCCGTGGCAGTTTGCAAAGACAAGATGTTTGTTTTCTCTGGCCAGAGTGGAGCAAAGATTACCAATAATCTCTTCCAGTTTGAATTCAAGGAAAAGATGTAAGTGTAGACAGATAAGTTGTGCAAAATCCACATAATCCTTGGATGCTTGAGTTGAGAAATGTTAATACTTAAGGGTATTGAGGAAGAATGCCGCATCTCCTGGTGAAGAAGGATAGAGTTAGAAAATGTAAAAGAATTGTTAAAAAGTACCTTGTTTCCTGTTTTCTGTCCCAGCTGGACACGGATCCCCACGGAGCACCTGCTGCGGGGCTCGCCGCCCCCTCCCCAGCGGCGATACGGCCACACGATGGTAGCCTTCGACCGGCACCTCTACGTGTTCGGGGGGGCTGCAGACAACACGCTGCCCAACGAGCTCCACTGCTACGACGTGGACTCCCAGACCTGGGAGGTCATCCAGCCCAGCCCAGACAGTGAGGTAAAACCTTCAGCTCGTGTTTTTTCCTTTATGCTCCATCTTTTTTGACTCATTTTTGCCATGGACATGTTTTGACAAGAACTATTTGGCTTCTAGCTAAATAGTAACAACTCCTTCCCACTGCTGGTTAATCAGCTCAAATATTGTGGGCAGCAGTCCTTAAAAATTAGTCAGTGTTGACACATCTAAAACTTTGCTTAACACTTTTTAAAGAAATACCATTGAAACGCTTTGATATGCGTTATGAGTCAATCATTTGTTCAGTCAAAAAGTGAACAATGAATTCAGTGTGTACCAGTGGTTCTTTGGTTGGCTGTGTGATGCTCTTGAAGCAGAATTCAAAACTAGACAAGGTTTGATTTGTCACTGTAATGCCCATATGCATAAAATCTTATAAATTCTGATTAAATGTAGAGGTGTGGCTGGAAAATAGTAATATGGATGCTCAGAAAGGGCTGTTTTAACATACTTGCATTAATAAGAGAGAAAAATTTTAAAATGTCTGTTTTTTACATGGATATCAAAAGGCTGTAGACCATCAAGTGCCAAGAAAATGCTCCAAATGAGACAATATTTAAAAAAAAAAAAAGATTAACATATTAATCTCTTTCTTTTGCTGCTTACTACTCATTGCAAGGCAGCGACTGTGTGATAAAATGTCAGGTTTTTTTCATAGCACACTCACAGATCCTGTCTGGGATCAGCTTGTATTCCAGGTGGAAGTGCCAAGGGCTCACCTGGTTTCAGTGCACATTTCAGGTCACGTTTCAGTAAGTGAGGATCATTTCATCCCAGAGTGCACAAGCAGTTGGTTCCCTGAAGCCCATACCAGTGTGTGGTTCCTGGCTTTGGAACAGAAGCATTCACTGTGTTTGTTAATGTGAGTAGATTTTACCTTAAGCCATGTTAAGGTACTGCGGCTGATGTCACAGTAGGTTTAGGGTGTGAGCTGCTCTGCAGGAGGAGATGCTCCGTGTGTGTGTGCTGTGCACACAACTGCACAGCCTGAGGTTACACCTCAGAGAGCTGAGTGTTGCAAGACTTGGGATCAGGTGCAGAGTTACTGATTTAGCCAGCATGGGTGTGACAGGGCTCACCCCCCAAGTGCTGTGCTGTGTGGTGTGTTTGGTGTGTTTATGTGTTTGCAGACACGTCACAGAGGTGCATGAGCTGGAGAATCCCACACACACACTGCTCGTAATTAACCGTGCACATGGGCCTCGTTTGGAGCTGTTATTTAACCAAAGTATTTCACAGTAGCCTATTTAATGCTTTACAAAGCTGATTTATTGTCGTGTGAAATTAATAAAGCTGCTTCTTCAACTTTATAAAGCCACAGTTGCCTTCAGGACTGTAGATCCTGTTCTGTTCCTGCCAGTGTTACCGTTTGACGTGTGAGGCTTCGGCAGGCATTGGTTCTTTGGGACACTGTTGCTTATTGCTTCCAGGAGCAGAACTCCTCCTGGCAGTGTTGTAAACCAGTATTAATCCCTGAGTTATTCCCTGTCAAATTTCATTTCAGATTTCAAAGCTCTTTTCTTCATCATTCTGTAATCCTAGACAGAGGTCTGTTAGTTGCTTGTGTTGTATTTTGCCGTTTCTTTCTCTGGTACAGCATATAGAGACTGATTTGGTAGAAATGGGAGGTGAAATTGAAGTGCTGTTGAAACACTTGATAGTAAATTTTCCTAAAAAACTGATTAACTACAAAACCTCGAAGACTTTTGTCATTTTAAGTAAGTTTTAAATTATTTTGTGTTTTCTGGAGTCATAACTAGGTAATTTCTCAGTATCATTTTCCTTAAGTTTCTATGAGTTTTGGCAAAGACTTCTAAAGGTAGCGATGAATCTCTAATAGCATCCTGTTCCCTGAACACTCTGAACTTGGATTTTCCTTTTTTATCTATCTCTGTGAACAAAATTATTCACGTTAATCTGAAACAAAATAGAAGTTGGTAAGTGCAATGCTGTCTCAGCACTTGACAGTTTCTGCTGTGTCTGAAGTGATAGTGACCTCTGTTACTGTGCAGCAGAATGACCTACCTTGGCTTTCAGAGTTGAGTTTTTTCTTTCCAGTGGATGGATTATAGAGTTTACATTCTGCTTGCACTGTATTATGTAATATGATCTTAGAAATCCTGCATTACAACTTTGCTTAAGCGCACTACAGCAGGGTTACTTTTTTACTTATGGTCATGTGATGCATATCTTTAATTCTTTCTGCTTTTGGACGTTTAGCATGGAATGGGTAAAGCCTCTGGAGTCCAAATTAAGAAGGTTTGGTGCTAAATGAGCTATTAATTCAGTGGTGATTTTTACAGTGCTTTGCAAAAGAGATTACAGAAGAGATTTCTTATGCTGAAGGAGAGTGATTACTCCCATTCCAGTCTTGTTCTCTGAACTTAGCCAGCCCTGAGGAGCTTTTCAGGGTGATCAGGGAGTGATTTGGACTTTTCAGAGCTATTCATGCCAGTAGCAGGAATAGGCTGTCAGGTGGAAATTATATGTCCTCTGCTACCATGTTAAGGGCAGCACAGAAGGTGGCAAGACACACAAGGCTAAAGAATCTTGAGGTTGTTACCTGGAAAAGGTGGCACAGTTTGGGCATTAATCACGGCAAAGCGGAGTGAGTTCTAGGAAGGTCCTAGAGGCACTTCCTGAGCACAGACAGCAGTCATGTGTCAGGTGCTGCAGGTACCGTGAGACAGTCTGGCATTTTCTGCATTTTGAGTAAACAGGTAGAACAAACCTGGGAACAGGTCTGGCAATGGGCCTGTTGTAGTTCTCTGCCCAGTGCACTCAGAACTCTTGGTAGTGCCTCACTGTGGGATGGAGGATGGGAAATGACTTAATGAGTAGAAGAGGGCAAACTGAAATGGAACAGGTCAGTACTTCAAAAATAAACCAGGAGCTGCCGTTTTATGCTTTAGGATGTCTCCAAAATGAATAACAAGACTTCCTTGCTGAGCTACACAATTGCTATCTGTAGCTCCTCAAACCTGTATATAATACATGTACATATATATTGTACAGAGCACACAGAGCTCTTCCTCATCTTCACTGTTAGAAGATCTTCACAGCTGGGGGTTCTACTTTTCTAAGACAGCCACAGGAATATCTTGTCTGAGTCCTTGCCTGCCTGAATAAAACTGCCAAAGCTTCCTGGCATGCTCGATTTTCTTTATACAGGGCTACTGGAGGATTTCAAAAACAAGAAATAGATTTTTTGTTTGCCTCGAGCTTTTCTATTGAACTCAAAATATCCTTTACTTTCTGAAGAAGGTTGGAGCAGCATAAGAAATCAGCAGAGGCAGTAAGAGGAAAAATGCCCCATGTTGCACAGTTGATGGACACATGTGCACGTGGCAGTCGTGGCTTGTACTACAGAGAGGAGTGTTCTGTAGGGAATGACAGGACCTCCAGGTCTGGCAGGGAGCACAGCCAGTTGTGGACACAGACCCACAGAATCCAAGGTGATGTCTGGAGCAGCCACTGCCTCATAGAGGCAGGGTGTTATATCAGGAAGAAGAAAATTCTCCTTCCTCACAGTTCCCATCGTCTCCCTGTGGCTGCAGGGACTGGTGAGTCATCCATCTCTCATGAAGTTGTGAGGGAAATCTCTAAAACTTGTTCTGGGAAACATTTCAGTCTCACAATTAGGCCTTTCAAAGCCGAGAGCAATAAAAATTTCCAATTTTCAAAGCTCTTAATTTTTCTTTTAATAAGCCAAAGGGGAGGTTAATGTGCTGGTAACCTTCTTGGGCTTACTTGGGGGCTCAGTTTTGGAGGTTTTCAGACAGATTACAGTGACGTGGTTTGTGGGCAGCTGAGGAAAATTAAAAGGATTTAGTCATCCTCCTGGGGATGAGTCTGCCCCAGTCTCCTTGTGCAGAGATCAGTTACACCCCTCGAGGTGTCTTCAGGCAAGAGAAACATGTTACCATGTGCACAATGCCCCGAATTCCTGCAGTGAGCTCCCTAACAAGATCTGCCTCACAGGTGGGCAGGGTTGTCAAGGTATCGTGTTCTGCTGGGAGAGATAAAACTGAGCATGTCACAATCCAGAGAGAAGACTGACACTTTTGATATTTATAAATAATATGTAGTGTTCAGGCTTGCATCCTTTTTTAAAAAACCTTTTTTAAAAATGTAGGAGCTTCTTACCAGTGCCCTTTGCAGGTCTGTGCTCAGTGAGCTGGAGAGAGACATCTTGAAAATGTTTGTATTTATAAGAATCTGCCTGTCAGAGTAACTGCAGCTAACGCTATTGCACAGCTCCATTTCTGTTTGTCAATTCTGTGTTCATATCCTTTTTGAGGGGTGTTCATTATCACATCCTTTTACAGTATTCTCCCAGAGAAAGCAAAATGCAAATGATGTGGATGATAGGCAGAAGGAATATTTCTGAATCTCACTCACTGGTAAGGAATTGTAACAACACAGATTTAACATGACCCAATTAAGGTGGTATAAAATTGAGTAATGGAAAGACTTGAAATGTGTTTTTTGAATGAGGAGCAGTTACTCTGTCTAAACTTTCGCCAACAACCTTGAAAGACAACAGAGAATCACAGCTTTCCTCCAATATTTACTAATTGTCCAGAGTTTTACCAATTGCTGATTACAATAACAGTCCACTCAGGGATTTAGATTTCTTCTTAAGGTGGGTGCAAACAGTCCATGTTTCAGTTTGGCTGTAGGATACATTTATGAAGAGTGTGTGGTCTGGGCTTCATGGTTTCCCTTACAGCATCCCTGGAAACAATGACTTAAATTCCCAGTTCTTGTGGGGAGCTGAGAGAGCTCCTGGTGGTCTGAAATGGCTGGAAGTGCTGTGATATTCTTGGTTCTAGAAGCTGACACAGTGTAGTGTCATTAAGTAACATAAATACATGATCCTTGTGTTTATTAGATAGATCTTCCAGTATAACATCTCCCCGTGCTGTGTTCACAAACCAAGGAGGTTGTTCAGAGAAGAGTGATTGAAGATGGGAAGCCCAGTGACCAACTGTGAAGTGAAGTCTCTTTCAGCTGTAGGAAATTAAATCTTCCCTGGCTTACCTGGGGAACAGAGGGTTTTTAATCTATGCGTGAAAGATAAGACAAGATCCAGTCACTTCAAGTTGAAACTAGAAATATCCAGGAAAAAGAAAGGAAAACAAATGTTTACAAATTGTACAGAATGAGACTAATTATTTATTAGAACATTTTATCAGAATGTTTTTGGTAAAGTCTTCATTACACTTAAACCAGGATTTTATATTTTCTAAAAAGAAAGTTTTCCTCAAAGAAAGTCTTAATTTCAGTACCTCTTCACAGAAGTCTGGTAGGTTGGTTTATTCAGGAAGTCAGATTAAGATCCCAAAAGTACTATTATGGTTATTGGATTTTTGAATGCAGGCCACATGCCAAAGAGAAACAAATGGTTGGTCACTGGATTTCTGTCAGCTGTTGTCAGATTTCAATATATGATCTTCTGTGACACATTCATTGGATTTGGCTGGAGTTTGGCTTCCTCTTCAAACTGCCTCATCCTCTCTGATTAATTAATTATACATTAACATTGCTCTTTAAAGTTGCAACTGATATATACTAAAACAATTTTAAAGGGAATAATATTTACTATTATTACGGCTGTAAATAAATTACAGAGAGCCTCATACCCTGACCTTTGTGGTTATGCCGCCACGTGTTTGGATGTCATTATTAATGGATTTACCTTCCTGTTTCCATTCTGTGTTCTCCAGTGAGGGCCAGATGGAAAAATCTCATCCTCAGTGTAGAGCACAATTGCAAGCGATGTCTCTGTTGCATCCCCTGTCACTTACCGTAACCAGAGCTGATATTGCAACAAGCTTTTGTTATTATGACTTTGCTTCTGTATGTGGTGATTTAGTCCAGAACCCCCCCGTGCGCTGGGCTGATCCCCCAGCATGGGCAGCAGGGCAGGGGGAGATTCTTTGCCCCCCTCAGCTGAGACCCCACCTGCAGAGCTGCCTCCAGCCCTGGGGTTCCAGCAGGGGAAGGACCTGGAGCTGCTGGAGCGAGTCCAGAGGAAGCCACGGAGATGCTCTGAGGGCTGGAGCCCCTCTGCTCTGGGGCCAGGATGGGAGAGCTGGGGGTGTTCACCTGGAGAGGAGAAGGCTCTTGGAAGAACTTAGAACCCCTTCCAGTGCCTAAAGGGGCTCCAGGAGAGCTGGAGAGGGACTCTGGACAAAGGCCTGGAGGGACAGGAAAAGGAGGAATGGCTTCCCACTGCCAGAAGGCAGGGATAGATGGGATATTGGGAAGGAATTCTTGGCTGTGAGGGTGGGGAGACCCTGGCACAGGGTGCCCAGGGAAGCTGTGGCTGCCCCTGGATCCCTGGAAGTGTCCAATGCCAGGCTGGATGGGGCTTAGAGCAACCTTTTCTAGTGGAAGGTGTCCCTGCCATGCAGGGATTGGAACAAGATGAGCTTTAAGGTCCCTTCCTACCCAAACCATCCTGTGATTCTGTCACTTATCCTGGATTGTAGGTTTCTACATCATGGTCTTCAACTTTCTATCTTTTGCTTCAGTCCATGACAGTCTCTGTATTAACAGCTCCATATGAAGAAGTGGTGCTTACAGAGGTGGTCCTCTGCTTTGCATCATTGTTAAGCTGCAATAAATCCATTTCTGTTGACAATGTAGTTATGGCAATCTCAATAAATATACTGCAGACAAAATATTTTTGGCTTTCTGACATTAGTGTGGTGTTGAAGGTTTCATGAGATGTTTTGAGAAGTCTCTACCAGTGGAAATCTCTAAGAACAGGCTGGATTTTGTTCTCTCAGGAACAAAATAAGTATTGTTGACCCTTTCTGGGGCAAAGGAAATAGCCTTTGAAGAGGTCCATTCTCTGTGTCTGTGATAGAATTCTTATTCCCTGTTTTCTTGTC
>VWZT01013868.1:0-14860 GCA_013397055.1 Pachycephala philippinensis | reverse complement strand
CCCTGGGTGGGCTGTGAGATGTGTAAGAAGATTTCAGCCACCAGTCAGGAGAGCCCCTGGTGACCTGCCTGGCCCAGTGCTGGGATATTGCAGCCCATGATATGAAACCAGCTGGTAGTGAAGCCAGGCAACTGGGATCCCTGTCCTGGGATCTGTGGGCACTGACAAGGGGATTGGGAAGAGGACAGAAACTCAAACCCCGGAGGTGACTCCTGTCAAGCATGAAGGAGAGGTACTCTCAAGGATGATCTAGTAGTGCACCCAAGCAGGTGGAACACCATGGAGAAAGGTATCCAGTAACTGAGAGAATTAACTGTGCTGGACATAGTCTATGGGGATTTGAATAATGAGCAGTCCTGTATAGATCCAGATGAGGTCCAGTGTACACAATCCATGTGGCCTCAATTTGTATGGAGTGCACCATCATTGTAAACCAACTTATTGGCATTGAAAGAAAAAAAACAAACAGTGCTTCAGATGACTACCCGACTCTGGTAACAGGAAGATCATCTTTTTCCCTCCTTGTCAACCTGTGCCTCAGCTGTTGAGACTATCCAAGACTGCAGAGAGAGTTGAAAGACTTGAGCAAACTAGAGAGGAAATGCCCTATGCAGCGCTAGTACAGACCAGAGTGTCTGCTATTGGGAGTAAGTACTCTCCTGCTCAAGAGATAAGGCACACACCTGTGGTTCTACCTGTGTGGCCATGAAGAGGATGTGACGAAGTGGGATGGAAAACCCACCTGGCAGCACAGGTGCATGAGCTGAGGGGAAGAACAACCACCACAGGAAATTCTTCAAGGATACAAGCTGATCCAGTGTCCAGTGGGCAAGGTCTCAGACAGAACAGAAGGGCTAATCTTACTTCTGATCCTCTTGAAGGGGCTTCCAATTCATATTTACAAGATGCGAGCAACAAGTACTAGGACCAGAACCAGAGGGGCCCTGCCTCCAGCCAGATGGAGGAAAGTGGCAATTGGATCTGTTGGACTATGTGAATCTGATGGCACAATGTACCCTGCTGCCTTGAAGATACGTAGGAGCAGAATCCACTTCTGTTTCTGGAGTGACAGGGGGATCACAACAGCTGACTGTACTGGAAGCTGAAGTGAGCCTGACCAGGAATGAATGGCAAAACCACCCCATTATGACTGACCCAAAGTTCCTGTGCATCCTTGGCATATGTTACCTCAGCAGAGGGTATTTCAAAGACTCAAAACGGCATTTTTGGGTTTTTCGGATAGCTGCGATGGAGACAGAAGAAATTAGACAGCTGAATACTTCTCCCGGTCTCTCAGAGGTCTTTCTGCTGTGGGACTGCTGAGGGTAGAAGAACAACAGATACCGATTGCTGTCACAGTGCACCATTGTTAATGCCAGACTGACCAAGATTCTGTGACCCCCATGCATGAGATGATACGGGAGCTGGAGAGCCATGGAGTGGTCAGCAAGACTCGCTCAGCCTTTAATAGTCCTATATGGCCAATGTGTAAATCTGATGGAGAGGGGAAACTGACAGTGGACAATCGTGGTCTGAATGAAGTCACACCACCACTGAGTGCTGCTGTGCCCAGCATGCTGGAACTTCAGCATGAACTGGACTCCAAGGCAGCAAAGTGGTGCCACTTTGCTTGACAAATGCATGACTAATGCATTTTTCTCTGTTCCTTTAGCAGCAGAGTGCAGGCCACAATTTCTGTTCACTTGGCAGGGCATCCAGTAAACGTGGAACTGCCCCATGGGTAGAAACACAGCCCTACCATTTGCTATGGATTGATCCAGACTGCACTGGAAAAGGCTGAGGCTCCAGAACACTCATAGTACATTGATGACATTGTCACGTGGGGCAACATAGCATAGGAGGTTTTTGAGAAAGGGGAGTGCATAATTCAGATCCTCCTGAAGGCCAGTTTTGCCATAAAGCAAAGTAAGGACTAGGGACCCGCTGAGGAAATTCAATTTTTAGGAGTAAAGTGGCAAGACAGATGTCATCAGATTCCAATGGATGTGATCAACAAAATAGCAGCTATGTCCCCCCTAACCAGCAAGAAGAAACACAGGCTTTCCTAGGCACTGTGGGTTTCTGGAAGGTGCATATTCCAGATTACAATCAGATTGTAAACCCTCTCTATCAAAGTGACCCAGAAGAAGAATGATTTCAAATGGGATCTTGAACAACTGGCTTCTGAACAAATAAAACAGGAGATTGTTGATGCAGTAGCTGTTGGGCCAGTCAGGGCAGGACAAGGTATGAAAAATGTGCTGTACACTGCAGCTAGGGAGAATGGTCCTTCCTGGTGTCTCTAGCAAAAAGGACCTGGAGAGACTTGAGGATGACCCTTGTGGATCTGGCGACAGGGATACAAAGGATCCAAGGCCTGTTACACCCCAACTGAAAAAGCTTATGAAGGCATTTGAGCTGCTTTAGAAGTTATTGGTAATGAGACACAGCTCCTCCTGGCACCACAACTGCCAGTGCTGGGCTGGATATTCAAAGGGGAAGTCCTTTCCACACATCACGCACACGTCACGCCACTGATGCTACATGGAGTAAGTGCATCTTGCTGATCACACAGCAAGGTCTAATAGGAAATCCAAATTGCCATGTGATCTTGGGATCATCCCAAATTGACCTGATGGTGAAAATTTCAGATTATCAGAAAAGGAGGAGAAAAAGGTGACAGGCCCCACCATATAATCTGCTTCCAGAAAATGAGAAGTAACACCTTCTCTTCACTGATGTTCCTGCCGCATTGTAAAGAATACATTGAAAATGGAAAGCAGTCCTATGCAGCAAGTCACACAAGTTACCGAGGGACAAAGTGGATCAAGTACCTCTACACTGATTCGTGGATGGTGCCAAATGCTCTGTGGGGATAGCTGGGACAATGGAAGAAGACTCGTTGGCAGCACAGAGGTAAATCCATCAGGGCTGCTGAATTGTGCCAAGACATCACTGCGCAGGCAGAGAAGCTGGCTGTAAAAGTACATCATGTAGATGCACATGTACCCAAGAGTCAGGCTGCTGAAGAGCATCACAACAATGGACACATGGATCAAGCTGCAAAAGTCAAGGTGTCACAAGCAGATCTGGCCTGGCACCATAAGGGTGAATGATTTTTGACTTGGTGGTGATCAGGGAAGAGATGCAGCATACAGATGGGATTGCGACTGAGGGGTAGACTTAAACATGGACACCAAATCCCAGGTGTGAGAGGCTGGAATGGCTGCTGGCTTGAAACATTTCACGTGTGTTTGGGGGCAGAGGGGTGCGTTGGGCCTTGCTTGGTGAGATTATGCCCTGCTCCTCACACCCGACCTCCTGGGGCCTGTATCCCAGCCCCTGCAGTGGCTGCCAATGCACACTGGATGCGTTGCTCCACACCTGCCCCAGCAGCTCCAATCTACCCCACAGTGGCCAGATGACCCTCCCCAGGTGGGACAGATCCAGGAAAGCCAAAGGGTACGCAGAACATGAGGCACACACATGTCTTGACCCTGTCTCCCCTTGGGATTTCTATCAGCTGAACACTGCTGAAACCAGCTTTTACTCTTTTAAAAGTTTTTCTGTGGAAGCATGTACACAGAAATTAGAAAATTTTGGTTTTTCTTTATACTCAGTGAAATTAACTACAGGGTTAGGCACCTCACTTCTGGTGCCATGTAAAGTAATGCTGCTGATTGAAGTCTGTATGGTGAAGCCCAAATATAGCCTTCAAAAGAGTACATATCTAAATATTTCAATCAGCATCACAAACCCTCTAGCAATTCCTGTGAGTATGAACCAATGTAAACCACACAAATAATGACATAGAGCCATTTAATGTCAGGAAATACTGGAGGTATAGAACAGTTGCACTATGCTGTATTGTCAAGAAATTCCAGTATACTCACATACAATTAAACTTTTTTTTCATAAATACTGACCTGTCTAGTCAGCCCTCCTGTTTGTATTCTGAGCACCTGACTGAAAGGTGACTGTGTGACATTTATTCTTTCTGTCTCTACTCTCAGGACACCCAATTCCTCATTCACCTTGTGATCCACTTGAGGAAGTACTGTGCCAGTCCAAGTTGAGTTCAGCTACAACAACCACTAGGAATCTGCTATTGGCAGCTGTAATATAGTGTGGTACTAAGGGACATGAGCTTTCCAGCTGTATACTTTTGACATCCAAACTGTAAAATGACCTCTTATGTTCCCCTACATTGTGGGGACAGCCATAAAAGAGATTAGGCCAGCTTTACTGTAAGCAAGCGTTTCCCTTAAAATAGGAAATCTCCAAATAGCTACTATTTAAGTATTCAGTGTAGTCTTTGTTTCTCTTGTGGGCTAATACTTGAGGTCAGATCCATAAAATGTGTCAGAAGCAGCAGCTTTGTGTCTATTAGCAATAAACCACCACCATTTTGGACTTGTAAAGAGAAACATGATTTGGTATAAATTGCAAATAAAATGTTAATTTAGGCCTCCAGTCTTTCCTTTATCTTTTTTTCTCTATTCCCTTCCTCGGTTCTCACTTATTTTTGGTTAAAAATCTAAAGAAGGGACTGGAGTGCTAAAAGGTTTTCTCCAGCAGTGTGTGTATATACTTATGTGTGTTATGAAAGCCTGTGTTGATTGCAACAGCAGGAGCCAGCTTCAGGGAACAAAAGCTGTTTTCTTTCCCTGCCACTTGCTGTTCAGGAATTAATCTTGCATGTGTGCATGTACACTCACACACACATATACGCACTTTGAAACATAATGGAACCTGGAATTTTCTTCATAAATGTGTTCCCCATAACTTCGTGTGAGGTAATCCTCTACCTTTTTTTCTCCTGAAACTTCTATTTTTAATAATCTGTTGATTTTCTGTTTCAGGAAACCTATGAAATGTTGCTTTTTTTACCTAGAACATAGTTTATTCTAATACAGCAAATCATCAGTTCTTCTCAGAGAGAAGAAGCTGTATATACTCTTCCTTTCTTTTTTGATGAAGTTTTCTGCTTGATGGCCCAGAATGAGAAAGTGGAGTTAGAAGTGCCATGAGTCAGCTCTTCAGTTATCAAGGGAAAACTGGAGAGGAACATCAAAATCAGACTTTAGAGATGCGAATTATATCACATAGCACCGTGAAAATCAAATGACAGTGTCAAATATTCCATCCTCAAAGGCTATATATTAAAAATTACAGGCATGTCAGTTTTGCCAATGAAACTACAGCCATGTAGACATTTTTAAGAACTTTTGATTTTGTGCTTCTTCACTTAATATATTGGTGGAGAATCTTATGCTAGTAGAAAAAATATTTATGGACATTAAGATAAGGAACTGATTGTTCATTTCATAGGCTTTGAAGTTCAACATACTCTTTTGGTTGAAGTCTTGTTCCATACTTGGGGTAGAAGACTATATTTGCAGCTGATACTGGAGAAGAGTAACATGAATTCTTAATTTATAGTTACAGGATTAGTTAAAATACAAAAGGGATGGGCAAGAATTGAAAAAATATAGCCAGTAATAACTGAAGGACTTTTTAATCCAAATTCTGGGCAGGATAATAGTATACTGGTTTAGTTTTTCCTTCTTAATCCTGACATACACGAACCTTTTATGGAACTCTTAGTCAGCATTTCTACTTCCACAAAGGCATCTGAAAGAGATTTGTTAAAGCCCTGAACTGTAATAGATAGTATTTCTTACAGGTTTCTTTTGTTACTAAAACTCTGACATTCCTGATGTGGAGAAAGAGGTGAGAAGGAAAAAAAGTAGTAGGTACACCAAGAGATTCTTTTTGCTTTAATGACAAATGAAAAGGTATGAGGAAATAACAGTATTCAAGGTGTTGTTGGTTTCAGCTTTTCATGGGGTAATACCGGTGTTTGAAATCCATTCATAAACTGATTTTTACTGTGTGAAACTCAGTCCTGTAATGAAGCTTTTTTACTTTCTCTGCTATAAAGGACATGGAAACAGAATATTAACTAAAGATAACCCTAATATTAGTGTTGAGAAATGAAGCTTTGTGGTGAGGTCGTGTAGGAATTAATTTGTTTGTTTCTAGCTGGGTTTTGGATGTAGCTGTCAGCTGCTCTTTGGTCAAATTAACATTGCAACCAACTGTCTACTATCTTTCCTACAAACAGCTGTTGGAAACAAAATTTCTTGTTGAGACCCAGTTGTTCTCTCAAAATTGGCTTTGTCAGGTTCTGCAGTGTATGAAGCCAACTAAGCGATGATTTCTTGGCTGAAGCAATTAAATGAATTGTAAAATGAATGTTTAGGAAGGGGTTTTTTTCTGTCTTCTACCATGCCTGTTTGTGACCACTCTTTCATCTGATGAGAATCTGAATGCACTAATGAGAAAAATTGAAAGGAGAACATACTGAGGTTCTGGACCTGTAAAAGTACATCTCATGTTGTCTACCAAGTTAACTTCTGCCTCCCTTGTTATCACCTGCCTTAAGTGGGAATTTGCAAAAATTATCATAATGCAAATTATTTGTATCTCTCACTTTAGAAAGAACTAGAACAAATTCTTAAGTCGTGCCTTAATTTTGTCTTGTAGTACAGGCAAGCTCTTTTGTTCTCTTCTGAGCAGGCAGAGACAAGTATTAACAAACATGGCTGGTCTGTTGAAGAGATTGTTACTAATAGGTATGGAGTCTTGTGTGAGTAACACAGTAGCTGCAAATTACAAAAGAAAAGCCCCCACAAATCAGAAGTAGGTAATTATTTTTTCCAGCATTTACATGAAAGTGGATTAATTGTGCCACTTGCACGCAGTGAAGTAAAAGAACTACAGACCAGGTGAAGGAAACATTCTCTTTTTGTAGTTCTTTTTAGAGTGTTTTTACTCAAAACTTCTTCGTGTTGTACCTGTAATACAGTTTTGCCATGCAAATGGTTGAAGACTCAAACTAAATTAGGATTCAACAGTTGCTGATATGTTTAATGAAAGAAAAGGATGAGAGCTGGGCTGCAGATCAATGTGAGAGTTCTGGAGAGTCAATCCTCAAAAGAAAGAAATATTCAAAGTTATAGTTAAGGCTACTGAAAGGGATCATTTTGCTTCCTGTCTTTCCCCTAGTGGCAGTTGCTGATTCATCTCTCAATGGTCATAGCAGTAGTAAATATTTTTTAGGGCTCAGATCAACTACGACAGTTTTACTGCCTCTTCTTGTCAGCTTGAAATTCTGTTTATGACTAGCATGAGCCCTGCATTTCTGTCTAGCACCTTATTTTGTTTAGTTGTTTAGTACACGTTTTGAATGGGTTTTACCTCATTTTTAACTGAACCATTTTTTGCAGCTTGTGAAGTATATACATGGACATATAAAAACTGTCTCCTACTTAAAAAGTGTTGCTACCTGTTCAGCTAATTGCTATCTTTCAGAGGCCTTATTTTGCCTCAAGATCCCCTGTAAAGAAAAGGTAAAAAATGCATGGTTCAAAACCGTCCATGTAATGACACAGCTATAGCAAAAGGAGTGTGTACTTGTGAAAGTACTGCTATTGTCACCCAGTTCTTTGCTGCTGCCTGATCCTGCTTCTGTCCTTTTCAAACACGTCTCTCTTTCATGATACAGACATCTGTCCTCCAGTTCCCAGTATTCTTCTTTGTGCATTCTGTCAAGGTGCACTAGTATTAGACTGGTCAGATCCATTAGTTTATATTAATTTTCATAAATACTTCATAGTGTTCATAGTGTAGCTTTGGCAGGATTAGGCTCAAAATGTGGTCTTTGGATTGATAGTTCTTTGGTGTGCCCACATTTTAAAAACCAGGCTCCCCTTTTGCTTCCTTGCTGTTTTCTAAATTTTTATGAGCCATTTTTCAGACATGTTCGATGACCTCATTAGTCGGGATATAGCTAAAATAAAAACTGGTTTGCACAGTCTCAAAATTTGAAATATTCAGAATAAGGAGAGTTTTCCATGGAAATTTGATTAATACAGTGTCTTCCTGACAAGGACCAAAATATTTACCTACTGTGGAGTTAAATTCTTTTTTCCCCCTTGGGGAAATTCTGACTGTCTTGCACAGAAACATGGAAAAGACCATCACTGTAAATTATATTCTTTTCTTGAAGGTTGGAAAATGTATTGTAACTATCATCCTTGAGTAATAAGAGAAGATTCCTCTAGCAGAGGAGAAACTTACATTGCATGATGTTGACTTTTTTTAACAAGTCCACATTTTTTTGGTCTAGATTCCTTCTCCTGACACTTTTTGACCATTACATATTGAGTCTGAGTAAAATTTGGGCTGTGTTTCTTTCCTGTAGCTCTTCCTTATCTAACCTCAATAAGAATAAAATGTTTAGGATTTAATTTTTCTGGATCACAATGAAAACGTAAGTCCTTACCAACTGAACAAAGCTGTTAAATGTTTGCAATCCTGCACAAAAAAACCCCATACCAGAATCTTTTGGCAGATCTACTAGGAGAAAAACCCCAATATGACATATAAAATGCCATAAGGTTTTTCAGGCCTTCTAGTAGTATGTATTTCTTCTTCTGTGATATATCCCTCTGCACAATGCCTAGATATTTACAAGAAGTAACACAGATTGTATTTTGCTTTTCTTTCTACCAAGCAAATGTATGGTTCTAAGTGTTGTTTATATAGTCCATAGAGGTAAAACAAGCTAACCTGACTCAATCTGAGGCTCAGGCCTTCAGGGAGACACAAACTGAGGAAATGCATTTTAAAATTCTGAGTGAAATACTTCACTCAAAGGAAAGAGTGCAGCAAACCAAATTTATCCTTTCTGTGACATAAATGAAGTTCTGCCACAAAAGAATTTGAATCAACTTGTCACAAAAGTCACAAGACTCCCTCCTACCCCCTCTTATTTCAGAAATGTTCATATGTATTGACAACTACCAAATGCCATAGCAAATAAGCTATTAAATTAGCCCATGCCAATATTGGAGATTTTAAGGTAAAGCAGCAATGATGCACTACTCTTCTCCATCATGTTATTCGAGTTATTATCTGTTCATGAAACATCTAGAGGAAGGTTTGATTTGATCAAAAAAGTTGGATTTCTTCAACAATTTATGTTTTTGTAGTGTTCTTTGGAGAGAAGTATTCTTATACCGTGCATTTAAGATTACACTGTTCTGTCCCTGACATTCTGGCATTGTGACCTGTGCATGAATCTTCTCTTACCATGTAATGGCAGAGGTCCCAGTTTTCTGCTCACAAGACAGTAAAGGGTCCAATTCTCTTCCAGACAGCCCCTGAATGCAGGCCTCCTTTCACCACAAGGAAAGAACCTGACAAATGATATGTGCCTGAGTATTGCTCCAATGTGCCTTGAGACTGCAAAACTCTACCTGTAAATGAGCATCACTTGGGAATGCACACGTTCTGCACATTTGGTGTAGTCCACTTTTGCATTATTCCTACTCCATCCAACAAGCTGGATATTCCAGGGTTTTTTTGTCATAGTTCTGTATTTTATTATTCATTATTTTGAAATTAGTACTCTTTTTCATGCTAAGCAAATGAATAGTATCCCATGGTTAAATTGGCTGGAAAAATGTTTTGTACTTTTAAAGATGGCAGACCTTACATCTAATTTCTATGAATAAAGGAGTGCATGCCTTCCAAAGTGACACTTCACAGCCTTGTTCCTGTGTATTATGTTGCATTCCAGATGACTGATTGACTTTTAAATAGTGTGACATTACCAAACCTGTAGAAGAGAAGAGGCATGCCTGATAATCAGGGCTTCTTATTAAAGGATTAATGTGAATCTAGTAGAGAAAATGTGTATTGACCACTTGTAAGGAATGTTTTTGTCTTCCTGTGAATCCCTTCTTGCCATTTACATTCCATTCCTGCAAGTTATTTGAAAAACTTTTGTATCACTCTGGAAGATCCTGTGTGGGCCTAGTTCCATGCTTCTAGTTCCAGTGGTGTAATAAACTTGGCTGGAGTCTGGCTTGGATGCAGAGGGAACTGAAGGCCACCTTAAGGAAGACATGTGTTTTTAGACAAGAAGCAGATCACAGACCTGATTATGCATCCACTTCCATATGAAGTGGAACAAAACCAGTTCATATTAGAGAAGAAATTGGGAAATATTTCTTCATTTGTTTATTTGTAACAGTCTTGTAAAAACCCCTCACCACTCCCCTAGTTTGTGTGACTGTGAGAGGTTCAACATTTTCACTCAGAAAATAGGATTTGGTAAAATATAACTGCTATTTTTTACTGAGTTTTCTCTGAAGGTTTTTCTCAGGTGTTGAAGGTAGCCAACTGCTTTCAGGTTTTGGAGAGTCTGGTATTCTATTGGGAATTATACTAGGACAGCATTCACAGTAGTAAAAGAAGTATGTAGATTTTTGTAGCACATCTAATTGTTAGATTGCCTTTCACTCTTTTAAAACATTGCCATGATACTAAAAATAAAACTGTTAGGAAGCTGCCATATTAAAACATTATTTATGCTTATTATTTGTGCTTATTATTCATACAGAATCTGTGAGGCTGTGAGGTTTTAAGTACATAATCTATTCCTTTTTCTGCATATGAGAGGTCCCTCATTCTTAGATTAATCTAGTCATACAGTCCGCTTTCCAGTTCTGCTTCTGCAGGGTTCTAAGATTTGCAAAACAAGCTGGGGAAGGGAAATGAGGGAGGAATTAATTCTATGAAGCTTCTAGTCTGCATTATATGTTGGAGAAATCTTAAGCTCCATCTGGGACTATTAGCCTTCAGGAGTCTATGGATAAAATGGATTCGCTGCAAGTCAAGTGAACTAAACTCTAAGCTGGAGACATAATGCTCTGAAAAGGCTTAATGCTCAACTTGTCTTCAGTCCTAGATCCAGAGTGGTAAGAAAAGGTTAATTTTGAACCCTAGTAATGTATTTTTTCCCTACAAAAATGGTGTTCAGAAACTTAAAAAAGAAAAGCAGGGAAGACACCTTCCAGGATCTTTTGTTTTATTTCTTCTCCAGTTCACCACCTGGGCTGACAACATAAGAATGCCTGCAACAGCTGCTATTGATTCACTCTGCTAGCTCATCTCTAATTTGAAAAAAATACTTTCTCAGCAGCAGTAAATCTGTAATAACTTAAAAAATAATAATGAAAACAGAGAATGAAGACATTTCCTGCTGTTTGCTCTTGTTCTGACCTTTTTTTTTTAAGGCTCTTTGTACACCTTCTGAATTCTTCCACTATTTAAATAAATGCTTGAAAAAATTATTCTACTGGTCATTTCATAGCAACAGCTGTTACCCAGATGTTTTCTATTGGGGATACGTGTCTGCCTCACTCTGTAAATATAAGAAATTTAATTTTATGCAATTTGTCTTTAAAAAAACTCAGATTAGTTTTAAAGATATTTTGATACTTAAGAGAAAGTCTTTCTGTGGTATTTGAATTGACAACTTACGGTTGACAGAAGAACAACAAACACAATAGCCATGTGTCTATCATAATGGAGCTTTATATATTTTAGCTGAACTAACTCTCAGAACAGACTCCTGAGATACCCCTAGTCACAACCCTAACTAGCAAATGTCAAGGTTAAAGGCAACAATTGTCATATTCTCTCTGTTTTAAGTATTTCTGCTGAGGAGCATCATTTTGGCTTCCTCAGGGTAGCCAGGTTTATCTGTACAACCAGTTAATGAAGCTGAACATGAATTGTGCTGATGAGGCATTCCAGGGCATGGACTGTGTCCCACTTTGTGTAATATACATATCATACGTATTTAATGGCTATAATAAGGACCTGACCATGAAGCAGTGCCACTAAAGTGAAGGAATGAAAATAGTTCTGCGCCGCATGAAAGACTTTAAAATAGGTTTATTTCGTTTTAAAATTTCTGAAGTGGACTCAATCTCAAAAATTGTACAAGAAAAAAAAGTAGATAGGATTTTTTGTGCATGACGAACTGGTGGTTTCTTTATCTTGCTAATCCGTTTCTACTCTTCTGGACCCTCTGGTCAATGGTTACTGACCATCCTTTATCATTTATTTGCATCTTTTGAACATGTTGCCTCTGTTGATTCCACTACCTTTCATTTATATTCTTCCCTCCCTAGCATCCAGCCCTATTCTTTGCAAGAAAAAACACACCACCATTCATTTGTCATTCACTTTCCTTACTTTGTCAACAGCTCAAGCAAAATTTGGGACACCTCTGGTTTTGATGACAAAGGTGATTAAAATTACTGTAGCTGTTCACTTTCATGATTTATGATGACTGACTCAAAAACTTGCATTTAGACGAGGTGTTTATCAGATATACTTTTAGGGATTCATCTTCTGTAGACTACTTTTAGATGTTTAGTATGTTCAATGAAGCATGTAGTAGATGCCATTGTATGTGTAAATGATGAATTCTGCTAGTTCCAGAAAAACATAATTGCCAGTAAATAGGTAAAATTAATATTTTGCTATTAGCAATTAATTCAGAAGCCCCACAAAAAGTAATGCTTCCTCATACAGTTGAACTTCCGCTCTCCCCAAATCCTCCTAGTTTGATCTGTTAGCCTCAGAAGATTTATTTAGCATTCCAAACGTTCATGACAAATATATTTCAGTTGCTTTCAGTTCATATTGTTTGGAACAAAATGTGTGTGCAAGAAGATGCCTGTTCCCTATGCCTCACCTAAGCAGCTGATCAGCATTTTGTGGAGTCCTGGAAAGCAGCTTTTATTTCCAGCTGGGAATAAAAAAGATCTTCCGTGCAAACCGCATTTTGTGTTGGAGTAAAACTCCTGTTCCTCCTCTAAGCAGATCCCATACAGCTGGCCTTTCTCTAACCCCTTGAATAGTGATAAAGAACCTGTATCCTGTGTGGCATCTGTAGATCTCAGTACAAAAGAAGATGGTAAATACCTCTGTTCCTACAGCTGAAGAGCGGTAAGATTTTTTCTGTCTGGACCAACTTGCATGAATGCAGTCATAAGAATCACAGAATATTCTGATTTGGAAGGGACCCACAATAATCATCAAGTCAGACTCTTAAGTGAATGGCCCATATGGGGATTGAAGTAAGTAAACTTGAAAGATTTTTTCCTGCAGTCGGAGGACAAAAAAGTGAATGAAAACCTAGAGTGAAGTCCATGTTCTAAAGACGAGCAAACATTGATGTTCTCATTTCATTATCTTTCTAATTATTTAATCATGGGGTTTTTGTGGGTTTGCTGTAATACAGAAGAGGGTGTGTGCCTTCTTGTCCTTCAATTAACTAACTAATAAGCTAAGTATTTTTATATTTCTTATTTATTGGTCTAGGCAAGAGGAATCTATTTGGGAAAACAGAGGAAAAAGACAATACAATAAAATGAAATGATTTTACAAAATTTAAAATTCTGTTTCAGAGTGTCTGTTTGCTGCTGACAGTGGGAAACATGCTGCCTGAGTACAGGTTCAAGTACTTTTGTCATCATTGCAGCAGAGGAATCAGTTCTTTTTATCCCAGCCATATTGATAAAATTGAAGCAATATCAGCTTTCAGGATTTTTCTTTTTTATTTTTTCCAACTTGATTTTGAAAGTAAATATCCCCTATTCTCATGGTTCTTTTAGGCATAAAGATTATGAAGGAATTTAAGAAGTTGTCATAGAATGGTGAAATTTTTGCTGACTTAATTTAGGCTTCAATTCTGCCATGTATTCAGGAAAGTGTCATGTTTTCATTTATTAGAAGCCCAGAAAAACTAATCATAGGCCCTGGTCCTCTATTTTACTATGTGTGCACTGAAGGTTACATGCATGCAGAGCCTCAGTGAAGTTAGCAGTGTTTCATGCTGGCACAACAATCTGCCCACCTTCTATAATTGCAGGATCAGGACAATGACTTATAGTTTACAACACTGATGGGCCAAACTGGAATGCTAATTCTAGCTTTGAGACTCTGGGGGAATTCAGTCTCGTCTTTACCCAGACAGCTGTGCAAGAGATGTTTGTCCAACCTATCTGGTAGTAATATTTTAGAGGTAATTTGCTATATTTTTGGAAGCATTTACACTGCATTATGTGACTGCTCTGAGACATCCTAATATTTCAAACTTACTGCAGTTATTTAGTTATTTGACCTAATCAATATATGTAGGATATAATTGCTTTCTCTCCTGTAGGAGGTAGCACAGGAAAGAAATGGCATAATTCAGCACTTCTCTCTTCTGTAGTGACAGCCTGTCATTTCCTGTACTCTGCTAGGGATTATGAATAGACAATGTATGTAGGCTGAACATAGTTGCTTGGTAACTGTCTTCTTCACTTTCTTAAATGTAAGGGCCTCTCTTCAGAAAAACATCAATTAGTTTAATTTCTTTTGATTTTGAAGCAATAAATTTGCCTTTAACTCCTCTGAGTATCTCAGTAAATAGAGGGGGAAGCTATTTGAAACTTTAAACTATTAATTTGCTTGGACTTTCTAAGGGAAGTCATCTAATAAATGTTAATATGGTCATCATCATCATCAGACATTTTTTCACTCAAGGAGAGTTTATATATAGCATTGATTAAATTTTGACATTATTATACACTGGATTGGTTTGTTATACTGGAGTGAAATGTTTGCAAATTTGACAGTCTTCTATTCAAAATCAAGTTTGCTCACCATCAACTACATGGATATTATTATGAATGCACAGACAGATTTGCACCTTACTGTGAACATTAAGGAAAACCACCAGGTTTAAAAACTCACAAGTAAAGTCTGAAAACTATGAGGAATAATTGCTTAACTTCATATGTAAAAAGCCCTAGGAAGCTAAATGACCTACAATGAAGTACTTCCAAAGTACTCACACCATTGCAAGCAACTGGGAGTAAGGCAGGCCAACCAGAGCAGTGAGAAATGCTCCTTAGCTGCCTCCTGTCAGGGCCCCTTGGACAGT
>VWZT01013865.1:17506-31174 GCA_013397055.1 Pachycephala philippinensis | reverse complement strand
GTGTTGTAGCAAATAGGAAAATGTATTATTTAAATGGGAACTATGGTGATTTTATGTACTTCTCTCTTTTGGGAACTGGGGGAAGCATAATTTTTCAGTATTTGAGAAGGTGTAGGGATGATACTCACTACTATTTTTTTTTGCTCTGTTGCAAAACCAACAGACAAGTCATTAATTTTTTCAAGAGCCACACAGTAGAGGCCCAGAGAAATTGATTTTAGTTGGTGTGGATTGTGTTGGTGCCTTCACTCTCCACATGCTGCTCTTTGGTATCTGAGAAATGCCAAAACAATGATACCAGTTTATTTGTTAAAAATACTTCTGTTCAGCATCTGTTATAGCTGAGACAGTAAAGTAAAATATTTAAAAATTCAGATTGTATGTTAGGAAAAATGCAAACCAAATATAATATGGAAATGCATTATTTTAGGTTTGTGGCAGCATTCACTGTTTTTACATACCAGAAGAAAATACATGCTCATGACCTAAGGAATGACTTAGGTCATTCCTCTTCCTTGGTGTATCATGTCCATAGAGACATGCACAGACTGGCCACTGTTCATAACTGTGACATGGTTACAAGCAAGGCAGTGTGTTTTCTCGTAGACGTTAGGAAAAAAAATTGTGATGCTGTATTAAATTAGTAGATGAGTACATGTTTCTCCAAGGTTTTTTGACTAACTGTCTAGTTAGATAGGTTGGAGCACTGTGCTCATAATGTCAAGGTTGTGGGTTTGATCCCCATATGGGCCATTCTCTTAAGAGCTGGACTTGCTGATCCGTGTGGGTCCCTTCCAACTCAGAATATTCTGTGGTTCTCAAGTTTTCCTCTCTTGAATACAAAATTTGGATACAGAAAAGGAGGAAACTGTGGTTTAAACACTATAAAATGACTTATTTATCCTACAAGTAATCATCCCTCTGAGTTGTTACTGAGTAGCTAAATATTTTCTTCTGAATACCAGTTTCTAAACGTGCATGAAATTTGTGTATTGTTATGAGAAGAAAAAGCAGTGAGCAGTTTTTGTATGCAAAGTCCAATAATTGCACAAGTTTTACACTGTTTTTCTGTGCAAAAGTTGTAAGTTGAAGAAATTGATGGAATTAAGGAAGTTGTTACATAATTATTTGCAAAAATATTGAAAAATGAAAAAGTAAATAATGATCTAGTTAAAAATTGTAAAATTAAAATAATTGTTAATATGTAACAGCTGAGTAACTCTTCCTCTTCCTTGTTTCAGTTTCTCATATAAAAAGTTTATTTTTTTCTGCTGCTGGGATACACGTTAATGTTTTGTTAACTTTTTGTTTATTTGTCTCAAAGCAAGAAGAAGAATTCTGTCAGTATAACTCATTCCTGTACTGGAGAGCACCACTGCCTGCTATTGATTTGTCTGATATTCAGAACCTAGATGAAGAGACTCCATTGGACGCTAAAACTGCTGCAAGGACTGATACCACAGAGACGGAGATGGAAACCTGATCAGTTGTTTCATAGCTGTGCAGCTGTTCCCAGGAAACTTGTTTCCATTGAGATGCAAGTTTTGTTTTGTGGGTGAATAATAAGCATGCTTATGCTGTCTTGGAGAAACTGTTGTGGCAGTCTTTAAAAGCAAATCTGAGTTGCCTAAGTGGATGGGATAAACTCTTTTGGATACTTAAAAGTCAGCTGCCCGAAGGTGTGCAGTAAGGAGGAGGCTGCAGTGTCTAACAAGCATACTTGAAAACATGTAGGTAGATTAAAAGAAGAATACAGAAAATTAGAACTTGGGGATGCAATTAAAAGAAACAGGTGAATATGTTACGTGTCAAAAGGAAATGGAAAACCATTTTGTCTGTCTTGAGCAAAAAAACATGTGGTACCTGAAAGTGAAATATTTAACATGAATTTATCATAAAGCACACAAACTGTAGTGATTTTTAATGTGTTTTTTTTCTGTATGATAGCTAAACCAAAAAATAAGTCTATGAAAATCAGACAAAACATTCCCTTTTCTATGCAATCCAAAAACCAAGTGTGGCAGAGAAGGGGAAGGAAAAGGGGCTACTTTCTGCTGAAAGCTGCCGATGTTCTGAAAGGTTTCGCATTCTCATTGTGAAAAAGATTTTTCGCCTTCTCTTTTTCACATAACGCACAGCAGTGGGCACCCAGCTTTCATGTTTTTAGTTCATTCTAAAGTTACTGCTATTCTTAGTCTTTGTGATGTTAGCTGTGAACCAGTTGGTAGCATCTGAATGACAGGTTTGGGCACGTGTGTCAGGAAAAGTTAGTGCAATAAAAAATGACCACACACACTCTTTCAAACTTTACTGAATGAGGTGTAGTTTTTGCAGAGACTGTGAATCTTGCAGAAAGTTTCTGCAGAAGTTCATTCAAATAGTCTTTTTTTGCTGTGAAATATGAACTTTAATGTTTGTGACTTGCAATTTATTTACAAATTGAAGTACAATTAGAAAGACATGTCTTTAATAAGAGACTGAAGTTGTATGGAAAGACTGTTACATTTTGCGAATACGATTTGTCTTTAAGGATAGAAAACATATTTTTTTCTGTAATCATTATGGAAAGGCAACTTTTGAATTTTATTTTTTTCTAATAATGTGTTTGCTAAAGGACAATAAAGTTTCACCTGTGTGTACCTGAAAACTTTGTCACTATTACTATGTGAAGTTCTTGACTTTGTTTCATAAGATTGTTGCTTCTATAACTTTGTTGATTTATTAGAACTTTTTGCTTAAAGTAGTCAGCTTGTCAGCTTTCTTGGTAAACATTTGGAAGCTTTTTCCAGTATTTGTGCTGCATAGTTATCTATATTTGTTGCTTATTCATTTAGCTTGTTAAGATCTCTGAATACCTACTGAAGAAAAGAGGTGGCTTAGTGACTTGAGCAGTTCGTGGTGCCTCTTTGGGTGTCCTCCTGCCTTCTGTCAGATTAGCTGGATACATATTTGGACAATACGTATTCTTCTCAGACAGTTTTAACATTTTGTTTAAGTCCAAATACGCCAGCTTGTCCTAGGAGGTACTTTGAATTTTTTTTTAAAAACAAACTCCTTTTCTGTCAAGAAGGCTATAAAACTGGTATTTCATGTTTACTATAACCAAAATAAATTAGTGAAAAAAATACATCTATTAATTTGTTGACGTGTTTGGATTGGTTGTGTGATCTAATGGTTTTTTTACCCCAGCTAATACATGTGTTCCTGTATTTGTGAGTTTTATAATATTTCACACCATCCAGTGTTCTCAGGATCCAGTATTTTGCATTATTAGCTAGCATCTTTGCAACACACTTCCCTCATTTAAAATCTGCTTGGTGCTTCACACGTAATAGATAATGTCCTAGCAGTAGAATGCATTTTATTATTAAAACCTGTCATTCAGAGGACAGAAAATGTTTTATTATTGTCTTTGAAACACGTTTGATCTATCCCATAACAAATAAGTTCTTTACAACGAATTAGGCTTGCAGTATGTTGTAAGCCATATGTTTACTTCATTTGCAATTGTGCTGCAGGCGAGCACTTTCCTCTTAGTTTGTTCCAGTTGTGGATTCTGTTACAGGCTGGAATGTTATGGCTACTTTTAGAGTATTTCCTGAGCTGATTCGTTTTTTCCATTCATCTCTTTGCAAATAGGGGTAAATTTAAAAGCCTTGGAAAACTACTTGAAATTACTGTTGAGAGTCTGGGTGATACAAAAGGCTGGGCCAGTAAGGGGGAGTGATGATAGATTACATAAACTTTGCATTAGAGCTGACAAAAGGTGTGATAACATACTGAATTTCTCAGTGTCAAGTGTCTTCAGATGCCATGTGACACGAAACTACCAAATTGTTGATCCTGACTTCTGACCCCATTTTTCTAGAGACCTTTCATTCAAAAGCTGTATATAAACTACATGTAAGCTTAACATGTTTTAAATTGCATATGCATTAATATCCAGCGAGAAGAAAATGTTCTTTTAAGATAAGGAAATGTCATCCCATGTCCTGGGACAATGTGGTAGCCATATACTGACTGACAGTTTTAATTTGATATGGTTTTAAACTTCAGGGAAAAGAATTGATTTATGTTTTCTCTAGTTAACTGGGAGTTTGGTATTCTCTGAAATATTTCTCTCTAAAAAGAAAATACAGTGTCACAAGCTTAAGAACTTGTAAGGGGTAACCACATCTAGACTCCACCCAGGTTGATCAGGTGCTGCATGAGCAAGTAGCACAGTAAGGGTACAGGCATAAACATAAGTCAAGTGTGGGAGTTAAATATGTTTCAGAGCAGATTTAAACAGCAAAGTAGTGTGACCAACATTTAGTAAATTTTTAGCATTATTCTAAACTAAAGGCCTGTTTTACATTGTCTGATTCGTGTTTATTGAAGGTCTGCATTATGTTTAAGGTTCCCAAGATAGCTAAGCTTCTGGAAAAAGATAAAAGCTCAGTCCAGATCAGGAAAGTGAAGAACAGCTATGAATAACAGGCTGCACAAGTGAACATGTGTTGGGTAAGTAGACTATGGTAGAAAGAAAGGGGGAAAAAAAGTGGGGGATAGAAGGTAGGTGATCATGGAGTAACTCAGCCTGTGAGTGCGGGTATAGTTGGCCAGCAGATAAATGACAAGTATTTTCAGCATTAGCTCCATCTTCAGCACAGCAACATTACAGTAGTTTGAATATGGATATCAACAATAAATGTATTAGGTTTCTCACTGTTTTGACAGTTACTGGTTGATTTTTTCCTGTTCAGCAGGAATTTAGTGGATGTTTAAAAAGCACACTTGTATATAGGTACTTGGAAAATCTACAGGGTCCTTCATGAAGATAAAAGAGTGCAAATGTGTATGTTACCAGGTGAAACCAAAGATAATTACTATCCAGCATTTGCCACCACGTTCTAACCAGAACAGTAGATTAATTTGGGGATATTCATGTATTCTTTTGTGAAAGCATCTGACAACAACTGTGGTAAGAAGGGTTAGACTGTGCAGACTCACTGTTTTCTGCAGCAATACTTATGCTCAAAGAAGCGTTTCACAATAACTAGTATGCCTGGGCTGGCTTAATTACTTTCATGCCTACAGTTATAACTTTGATGCTGTAGGTGGCAATGCAGATACAAAGTAAGTTACAATTAATCTGGAAAATGTTTTGGGTGTGCTTTTTTTCCAGACTGCTACTGAAAATTGAAGCAGTGACATCATGAGTGCTAATCATTTCCTTGCTGTGATACATAAATAAGGGCAGATCAAGTCACAAGTTCCTGATCATAAGGTGACACAAGGTTTTCAGCATAACTAGAGTAAAAACGTGTCAAGGAGTTTTGATTCATCTCTTAATTCTCTCCAAATCTCCTCATCCCCCAAAGAAAAAACAAACCAAAAAGCAAGCAACCAAACCCAATTATCAATTTAATACATGGGATTTTGTTGTCACTGTTTCATACTACTGTTCCCTTTAGTTAGAACCGGGGAACAAGCTTTATTGGATTGTGTGTTGGATGAAAACCTCAGTCAGTGGCTGAGGGCTACTTAAAGTGTAAAATGATAATATGAGGAAGAAAAAGGTAAGTGCTAGTTCTTAAGAAACTAACTAATGAAGAAATATTTACATGTTTGTATATAGGTAACTATTTGAGGTGTATGAAGAAAATTAGAGAAGGGAGATATTTATTGTCCTATTTCCTTATTAAAATTCTTTATTTATGCTTTTTGTATTAGAGAATTTAATGTTGATGTATAGCATATTTTAACAGTATATTTTAATTACCGTTGCATTTCAAGTAATAGTTGTAGTCAGTAGTAATTTATTTTTTTGATGTTCTTGGTGAAGTGTTCCTATATTCATGACTTCTTAGTCTCTTCTAAGGACTTAAAAAATCGTTCTTTCTTCTCTTAAAGCCATACAGGTAATAACTTTTTCCCATACTGAAGGAAAAAATAGTTTTCTTATTAGTGATATGTTACCATTCCCAGGAGAAAAAAATGTGAAAGTAGGAGGCAAAGTAAATTTTTGTTTGTAATTTTACTTTGTTTTTAAAAATATTATGGTGGATGATTGTTTCCCTGCTTATGTTTTGTCTTATTTTACAATACCAAGCTTTTGAAAGAAGGGTTGTGAACTGGCTAAGCATTACATTTCTTCCCACTTTTCTTATATGAATGCTTTGGTTTCATGATCGTCTCTTGGAAACTACAATTTTTTTTTAAATCAAGTAGTCACAAAAGGTCGCATCTGTGTATGCCGTAATAATTTTTTTTCTTTTACCTTTATGAAATTGGAGAAACCTGTGATTGAAAAGAGGAAAATCTACTTCAGACAAACCTCTGTATTTCCAAATGTGTAATGTACAAATACGGAGACACCAAAGACAGCTTTTAATTGTTGAAATTTAACTCATTAGAATAATTCTAAAGTATGATTCTGAAATACAGTATGAAAATAAAAATCAGTCATACTACTTTGATGTGATTTTCCCAGAGATGGAACTAAACTCATTTCCTCTCCTAGGCTAGTCAGTTTTTCCTCAGAAAAGAAAAATACGTAAGATGCTTTCATATCAGGAAGGAAGAGGATACTACTTAAAATATCTGTGCTGATTTCTGTGATAATAAAAACTATAAAAACACACTATAGCAAACACATTGATTTAAAAATTATGTAAGGAGTAAGGCACTGGGTTATAAGAGAAGAATGTTGTGTTAGAAGTGGGTGATTATTGGAGGGAAAGAACAAACTTCTTAATATCTTGAATAGAAGTAAGCTTAAATTTACTTTGCTTTCCTTTTAGAAATCTAGGTACCTAAAGGTGAAATTAGAGCATTTCAAACAGCGAAGTTAATCAGTTTGTGTGTTCATGTTATGGTATATTTATATTATTTAGTATGGGATAGATACTCAAAACATGGCCTGACAGCAATAATAATCATAACAATGCTCTGCCTAGCTGACACCAGCATCTCAGTGTTACATGGGGCTTCTGCCTGCTGCTTTCAGCAGGGGGTGCTCAAAGCCGTGCCCTGCAGGCCAGGTACAGCTTGTAGGGTCAATCCATATGGTCCCCTGTCTCTTCTGCCGTGGTTTGGCCATCAAGCCATATCTGATGGGGAACCCATGCCCAGACCCACAATTGGTAGGGTATCCTGTGAAAGCCAACAGTCTAGTGTTTGTTCCTTGCCTGCGGAGCAGTCAGCAGTTATTAAAGGCACATGTCACATGAATATGGATGTGCCTTCAGCCTTTGGAAGGCTGGCACAGACAATAGACAGTACTATTCACCATGAAACTGTCCATCTTACACTGTATAATTTGGCATTGCTTTAAGTCTTATGTTCCAGTCTGAGAATACGTGTGCTCAGTGTATTTCACAGACACCCTAGTAAGTTCAGGTTTTCCTCTTGCCTCCAGCCATAGGTCACTAAAGGACAGACTTCCTTCTTCCTTAGTGAAGGATGGTTCTCCGTCTACATTCATTGCTGCTTAATCATTGATTTTTAGGTAAGTGATTTTTAGGTAATTTAATTTAAAAAAAAAAATTTTTTTTTGTAAATAGTTGATTTTAGGTAAGTAATTTTCGGTTAATTCAAATTAAAGAGATCAGTCACATGGGTACGGCTCTTTTTTCAGTCTTTAGCAGAAAGGGTTTTTTTTGTCTCCTCTAAACCTCAAAGCATTAACTTTGGATGGCCTTTGAATATGAATACTTACACAAACGTACATTGTCCCAATTCTAACTTGTGCATAGTCCCTGTGAGAAAGATACCACAAAAACATAGAATATTAAGGGTTTGGAAGGGACTTAAAATCTAGTCCCAATCCCTGCTGCCATGGGAAGGGACACCTCCTACTAGATCAGGTTGCTCAAGGCCTTATCCAGCCTGGCCTAGAACACAGCCAGGGTTGGGACATCTCCAGCTTCCCTGCAGGTCCCTTTTAGATACTGGAAGGTTGCTATGAGTTCTCTTCTCCAGGCTGCACAGTCCCAATTTTCTCAGCCTGTCTTTGTAGTGGACATGTTCCAGTCCTCTTACCAACCTCCTGGCCCTCCTCTGGACTTGCTCCAACAGTTCCATGTCCTTCTCGTGCTGGGGACACCAGAACTGTGCACGGGGTAGGTGACTCCAGGTGGGGTCTCACAAGAGCAGAGCAGAGGGGCAGAATCACCTCCTTTAATCTGCTTGCCACACTCCTTTGGATGCAGGCTGGAAGTTATTTGGCTTTCTGGGCTGTGAGCTCACACTGCTGGCCCATGTTGAGTTTTTCATCAACCATCACCCCCAAATGCTTGTCCACAGGGCTGCTCTCAAACACTTCTCTGCCCAGCCTGTGGGTGTGTCTGGGATTGCCCTGAGCCAGGTGTAGGACCTTGTATTTAGGTTTGTTGAACTTTACGAGGTTTGCATTGGCTCGCCCTTCAAGCCTGTCAAGGTCCCCCTGGATGGCATCCCTTCCCTCAGGCATGTTTGACTGCACCACTCAGCTTGGTGTCATTGGCAAACATGCTGAGGGTGCTCTTGAGCCCACTGCCCATGTCACCAGTAAAGATGTTGAACAGTATCAGCCCCTGTACCAACCCCAGCTTGTGTCTAGTATGAAAAAACAGGTGGAAAGGCAAAATACCGATTTGGAAAATTGTTTTAAAATGAGGATTTGAGAGCTCCGGGGTAACATCTGGAGAAAATGTCACTAAAGAATCCACATGCCTGTCATTTGACACAGTCCAGGAGGCCAAGTCAGACAGAATTCTCATCTTCTAGGAGTACTCCAAAAGGTGATGCATTTGAAAAATCTGTTGACCACTCTGAGGGATACAGGGAATGACAGAGCAAACTGAAGAGAGGCAATGTTCCCAGAGACTGTTCTACACAACCTTCAAGATTGCTTATGCTTAGAAGTAGGAATTGTGTTATTGGTCAATAAAGGCTCCCCAGAAACTTGGAAAATTTTGAAGGTGTTACTGTTTAGCTACACAGAGCATCTGAGGAGTCATTGATTCTTGAGGTAAAAAACCACTGAAGTAGGTATCCTTTGATCCTGCATCTTCCTTGTGTTTGTCTTCACTGCACGGGAGGTTGTAAAGGAGGTTGTATGAGGTAGATGCTGGGGTTTTGTCCTGGGTAACAGGACAGGACAAGAGGAAATAGCCTCAAGTTGTATCAGGGAGGCTTAGATTGCATACTAGGGTGAGTTTCTTCACTGTAAGTGTTGCCAAGCATTAGGACAGGCTGCTCAGAGAAGTGGTAGAGTCACCATCCCTGGAGGTTTTTAAAGCATGTGTAGATGTGGCACTTAATGACATTGTTTAGTGGTGGACTTGGCGGTGCTAGGTTAGTGGTTGGTTGATCTTAGAGGTCTTTTCCAACCTAAATGATTCTATGAATCTATGATTGTTGCCCTGCAAAAGTACACTGTGCTTCTCTATAACTGTAAAGCATTTATTCATGTGAGACAGAGGTTACTATACCTTAAAGCTGCCAAACACACTCCTACACCAAGTCCTCTTAGAACGCCTCCACTAATTTTCCTACCCATTTTCTGTTAAGAAAATTGAGTAACAGAGACCAGACACGCCATGTGAAATGTGGTTTCTCCATTCTGGACTGTGGTGTCCTGCTGTAGGAAGCAGTATGCTGGTCTCCATGGGACCATCACTACAAGCACAGAAACTATTTGTGGTTGCAACAAGATTAAACCGTACCATCACGTTTTGTTCTTTGGGTCTATACCAATGGTATTTCAGAATGCATTCCAGGAGAATTATGGTTGGTTATTTGTGATTGTGACCATCAAGTTGAGAAAACGTACCCCACTACATTCCTGGCAACTTAGAAACTCTAAACTTGTAAAAACAATTTTTCTCATAGAATAAGTTCTGCAGACTGTACTATTCACGTAATTCTTCATACATTCTAAATACAACATCAGAACTGTTTTGAGGGAGTTTGAGCCATACTCAGATATCAATAACTACTTGTTGCAACCACTGGGTGATGTCCCTAAAAAAGAAGACTCTGTGTAATTCAATACTCAAAATTCTCCTCCTTCCTGCCTCCTGTTGAAGCACATTTGTCATGTGAACAAGTAGATGATTGACATTTATATGTCTGCCTGGGTTCTGTCATCTTTTAATCAAAAAATAGTTCTATTCGTGATGAGGGAAGTGATGTTCTCCTTTGTTGGCAGTATGCAGTGGGCAGCAGGAGGGAAGATTTATTGTTATCAGATCTGGAACAATCATTGTGTATATGCATACTGTGAAATAAGCAATAAAGCATGACTTAAACTCACTGCAGGAGGTTGCCTTTACACACTGTATGTTGAAGGGGAAGACCAAAACGGAAAATTCTGTTCTGTTGTAGTTCAGTATCTGCATGGTAAAACAATATTTGTATTTTGTGCTATAATGAACAACATTCTGCCACAATGCCTTTCCATGGCATGCTAAAGCAGAGGCTAAAACAGTCATCATCTGATGAATGCATTCAATATATCTGCTGCCTGCTGGCCTTTGGTGTTGGATTGACTTATGCGACTTCTTTAATGTTGTTAGATAAAGACAAATAGGCCTGAAGGCAGGCTGGTTTGTTGATGATTATGTGGAATGGTGAGAAATCTAGAAGCAGTCTACCAGTTTTATTCCTTGCTCCTCTCTTTGCTGCATCATCAGTTCTTGAAGGTCTGCTAGGGCACTAAGGCAGAGGTAAAGGTGTGTGTATAGTCTTATGAAACTCGATATCTTCATTGTGCCTGGACATGATGAAACAATGAAACTGGGAGTTCCCTCTAAAAGAGATCAGTGCATGAGATGTAAATTAGTGTGGGCTTTTTTCATTCCGAAGTCTGCATAAACATCTAGTAGATTCTGCCTGATTAAACATGATGGATGGAAAAACCCCCGAAAACATTTCCATGTACTTGCTGGATATGAGGTATGATATAACAGATCTTAGAGAACAGAGTGGGTATCTGAATGTTTATACCTTTGCAGGCCACCTGTGGAAACGACAGAAACAAAGCCATTCCGCTTTTGGTAAGTGTTTCTATTAAGCATATTACCCTCTTTTGAGATTGCTTTTTTGTACAGGATTTTTCGACTTTGAAAACAATGCAAGGTGATTCGTGAATTAATGCAGTCATACCTTGACATGTATACATTTCGCTTACTTAGGACATGAAAAGCAGGAGGTACGATGCACTGTTCCTAATGACCATCCAAGAACTGAGCTGTCTGCACTGCTGTTGAGGTGACAGCTTAGACACTGGAAATATAGGACTAACAAAAAAGAAGCTTAAAGGATGGACAAACAAGATAGCACTGATCTTAAGGTAAGTCTGTAGAATTAAGATTGATAAGGAGGAAACATCTCAGCAGTTCTGATTTCTAGAGAAAACAGGACAGAGAGTACATGAGAGTTATGTGGACTTTGAACAACTAAAGTGGCTGTTATAAAACATACCACATGTGTTTTCATATCAGTGAAGTGCTGAGGAATTGGGTGTGGGAATTTGCAGCATAAGTTGGTTTATATGGCTTTTCACAGCAGATTTTTAGGTCTTTGTACTAGGTAAGAAATGGCAAGACCTGATTTCACGGAAGACTGAGAATTTCTTTTGTCTGAAAGACTCTTCACGACTTAGAAAGAAATGGCAGAAACTTGGAATTAAGAAAATGCTTGCAGTCAATGGAATATGTACATGTTGGTGTGACCCAGTAAGTCCAGTGCACCTGCGTGTGCTGGGATACTTGTGTTTCAAATTTCTTATGGCGTTCAGATTTATATGAAGAGTGGGCACAGTAACAGTGATTGATACGTCCTATTAAAAGAAGATCTTTTTTTTTTGTTTGTCAGCATTGATGATACTAGCAAATTGAGCCAAAAGCTTCTATGCTGACTCAGGATTACTTGATTGAGAAAATTTAATTGACAATAATTAAATATCTTTAAAAAAGGTGTAGCTTGAATGAACCTAGCTGCATTCAACACCTGCTAAAATTTCTAGAAGTCCATTCTATTATTAGAAGCCGTAATGCTTTCTTAAGGCCTACCCTGTGGGAAGTGCAATATAAAAATCTAAAAACAAAATAGAAGCAATGTAAGAAGCAGAAAACCATGTTTGGCAGGGGGTTGGAAACAGTTTTATTATTGTCTCTGTCTTTGAAATAATAGTTTATGTGAAACCACTGCTAAGTTTTGCAGCCAGTATTTCAAAAGGTCCTGAGGCATGCCCGAGGACCAAGCAGGCTGCTCTGTTTTCTGGGGTGCTGCTGAGACTGTGTGTGTGAACCATCTTCTCTGTGCTGCTCACAGAGGCTCTGCTCGGGCTCCTGCACTGGAACAGCACAGTCTGAAGGCAAGTTTCTCCTGTGGGGAGAAGGAGAAGGAAGGAGAACTGAGCGCAACAGAGAAACATAAGACTTGGCTGAGCAGGAAAATTAGAAACTGAGAGACCAGAAAATGGGAGAAACATCTAGAAAGAGCAAGTGGATAGGAAATATAGATAACATCCAGAGGCAGATGGACGTTGGAGCTCACAGTCAATACAGTGGCCAGAAACCAACAAAATAAAAGAAACAGTAGGCAAGAAGCGGATGAGAGAGCAGAGCTGAGAAACCAAAGAACTGGAGCCTGGGAGTAATTATAGGAAGAGGGTAAGTTTGAGATAAGAGGAAATGGAGATTGACTGAAAAGTAAGGTTTGAGAAACAAGTTGAAGAAAATAAAAAAGACTGTAAACAAAATGAAATTCAGGATAAAGAAGAATGGTGTATGCCTGTTTTATTAGTTTACACTAGGTGTACAACCAGGTGTAATTGTTGCAGGGACTTGGTTTGGTTTGATGGCTGTGGTCGTTGGGACATTCAAGGACTACCGTCCTGCAGGAGACAGTGGTAACTGCTGAGGGGCTGTTGAGGTTCCTTCTTTATGTTTTATCAGGGAGGAAGAAGTGATACAGAAGGTATGTGAAGATGACTAAGATCGAGAACCTAAGTGTTCAAAAATTTGCGTTTATATCCAAATTTCATCACCTTATGAAGATTTTAATTAATACTCCGGTCACATATTGTTTTCTGATTCATTGGTTGTGTTCATTGTCATGAGCTGTAATACTGCTACTGTTCCTTTTCTACCTTTTGCCTTCAATAATGTCTTGATTACCTATGGTTCAAGTCTTCATATTTCACAATTCAAGAGAATTGCTGATTTCCTCTTGGATCTTCTTGTTACTTTTATGGTGAGTGCTGCAACTTATACGATGAATTTACTTTTACAGCCCCCTGAAAAATAACTGAGGCATTAGGAGGGGCTGCTGAGATGCAGGCAAACCAGAATCAAAAAGCATATGCTGACTTCGGGATACCTGTGATCCGGTCTCCCGATGAGAGGAAGAGTTTGGCAGGGTGGAAGAAAAGCGCGGCCGGGCCCGGGAGGGGAAGCGTGTGAGCGGAGGTGTGCTGGGCTCGGCGCCGGGGCTCCCCGGGCGGATGGCAGCCAAGGCAGAGCCGGTGCTCGCCCGCCCGGCACAAGAAAGCGTGGCCCTGGCGGCAGCGTGCGGCTCCCAGGACTGGGGGCAGGCAGCACCTGGCTCACCGAGCAGCCCGGGGTAAAGGACGGCGCCCCGCCCGCTCCGCGCGGCCGCCGCGGGACAAGGATCGCGGGCCCGGGGCATGGCGGC
>VWZT01013865.1:0-17457 GCA_013397055.1 Pachycephala philippinensis | reverse complement strand
GGCCGCGGCGGGGACGGGGCTGGCAGCCCCCGCCCCGCGAGCGCACGGACCCGCAGGTGAGGGCGGCGCGGCCGGGCTGACCCCGCTGTCCCCAGCAAGGGCAGTGCCGTGTCCCTCCGTGTCCCTCCGTGTCCCTCCGTGTCCCGCCGGGCAGCGGGGGCTCTGACCGATCCTCCCCGTCCACGGCCGGCGCCGTCCCTGCGGCTCCGGAGGGGGAGCATCCGCGCCGGGCGGCGGCGGGCGGCCGGCTCGGACAGAGCGCTCGGCTGTGTCCGGCGGCGCTCACTGCGCTCGCAAATGGCATCAGGCTCCGTCTGAAAGTCCAGGCGGCTTGGGGAGAGAAGATCAATGTCCGGCTGACGGGAAGGAGAAATCCCTGGGCTGCTGGGGGCTGTTTTACAAGGAATTTGGTGTTCTGGGGCCGGTGCTGTTTAGCCCCCTGTATTTCTGCAGACGGGGACTTGAGTGTTTTTATACAAATACATAGATCTGCTTGTATTCTGGTAGCCATAACAGGCTTTTAGCAAAGAAGATTGCCCTCGCTACGGGCAGGACATAGCGCGGCAGTTTCGCGGTAGTGCTATTTCAAACAACCATGAGGTTAGGTGTAACGTGCCAGCGAAGCACCTCCGGTTTTAGTAAATTGTAACTTCTTTTTACTATGATGCTTACTGAATGTGGGTTTTTTGTTTGCTTGTTTGGGTTTTGGAGGGATTTTTTGTGGTTTTGGGGTTTTTTTTTGTTTTGTTTTTTGGTTTTTTGTTTGTTTGTTTGTTTTTTGTTTTTTGGTGTTTTTTTTTAAATATAAAGATGGAACGTTTGTGATTCAGATGTTTGGGGTTTAAGAAGAGAGCTCTGCTACTAGACATAACATTATGAGACTGAATGATATTTCACACAGACCATGCTGTAGCAATGTGAGTGCTGTAGCAAAGTATCATCTTCTGTATCTATTTCTGATATACTTGCTGATAAAAGAAACGTGTTTACAGTGGAATATTCTTTATATGTCTCTTTATGAACATAATTTTCAAAGTACACAATAACTGCTCTTAAACGAAGGAAAAAATGAGCTAGTGTTTTAGGTTGTGAACACCTGAAGTTAAACCACAAAATTCTGTTACCAGAACACTGGAGTGGCCAGTTTTTAGAGATTCACGTATTTTGGACCTGCCAGGGGAGTTGTAGTGTTACCTATAAGAATCAACAGATACTGATATGATCCTAAAATGAGTTTAAGGAAGCATCATCATGGTTTTCTTTCTTTCTTTCTTTCTTTCTTTCTTTCTTTCTTTCTTTCTTTCNTCTTTCTTTCTTTTTCTTTCTTTCTTTCTCTTTCTTTCTTTCTTTCTTTCTTTCTTTCTTTCTTTCTTTCTTTCTTTCTTTCTTTCTTTCTTTCTTTCTTTCTTTCTTTCTTTCTTTTTCTTAATTAAAATATTCTCTGAAGTTGTGAAATCAATTTACAGATATTGTTAAGTTTATCTTATACCATAACAACCTTATTTAAAGTAGTATCAGGTTTATATAGCAGTATTAAAACCACAATAAGCAGCAATTAAGTTGTTCTGTTTGAACCTGTTTCCTTAATTGTTTTGTGAGTTGATAAGGAACAAATGAAGCTTTCTTGACTGTTACAAGGTCAGGGCACAGAGGCTGCCTGGTAGTGAATGTGCTGAAGTATGTTGTTCCCAGAAGTAACCAGAATCAGGAAGAAAACATAAGAATCATCCGGAACTATACCAGAAAAAGATATTTCTCTTTGAGTTTCACTGTCACATTTTTTGTTTTAATATTGTGGAAACAGGGAGCAGATAATTGTTACTTGTTACTTCTTTCTCCCTCTGCCCCTTTGTGACCCCCTAGAGAAAGGCAAAATGCAAGATAGTAGCTTTAAAAGAGCAGAAGGTACGTGAGTTTAAAATGTCTACAGCTCATAAAGGAAAACGTAGTTTCAATAAGCATGTCTGTCCATGCATACACACGGTTGTGTAGTGCAGACAATACTCCACTTTGGGCTATGGGAAAATGATTTATGTGCCTGGGTTTTAGTTTTCAAAATTGTTGGCACCTAAGAGCGTAGGTCCCTCTGGGGCCAGTGAAACTTCATGTGCATGTTGATTGGCTTCATGGAGAACCTCATGGGCCTGGGAACTGCAGAGTGTCACTCCCCCATCCTTCCCAGGAGTTCTTGTTTGCCTCTGCATAACCACTCTGGGAGGTGCCCCGAATAATAGAAAACAGGTTTTAATGGTCATGAAGCGAGAATTGTCCTGGATTCATGGTATTGTCTTTAAAGTGGGATTGCAGTATGGGATAGCATGTCATGGGGAAGCTGCAGCAGTTAGAAGGGAAGGTCAGTCCCTTTATGTTGCTGTCAGCACTATGCTGAATGTGACTGGTATTATATATAGGATGGCACAGACCATGCTGGACTGCTGTATCCCGTCTAAAATGTCTGTCAGTGTGGCTACAATCTGGTCTGTGGAAACTGAATGAAACTATTCCAGAAGGAAGAATCTATATGAACTATTGCATTATTATTCCTACTATTTTCCTGCATAAATAATTCCTTCATCCCTCCTTTTTGTGGTTTAGATTATCTTAAATTTATTTTTCTCTTAGTAGAACTATGTTAAGTGAAAAGGTGGGTCCCTGCACGTGTGTTGTCCAGCAAGCAGATCTATAGGTTTTTTGTGCTCTTCAGGGAGGTGGTAGGTTCAAGCAGGGTAATCCAATTTTTTGAGGATTGCACTAATGAATTTGAGACTCCTCAGGTGGTACACAGCATAACAAGAATCTGAGGTGGCCACAGTTTAGCAAGTTTTGATCTTCCCTCTGTGTTCCTTTCAGACTGGCTCTATCAAATGCTGTGTAAACCTTGCCTGATTCTTGTAATAGATAAACTTTGTGTAACATGCATTCTAGGTAAACCCTTGTGATCCACTCTGTATGACTTGAATTCCCAGTTCTTTTGCTTTACATTCTCATCTCTAACACTTTCCCTCAGTTTTTGAGGTGAAAACCTCCCAGCTGAAAGAAGAGAGGCCCCTTTGAGGGGCCATAGCTGTTTAAGTCTCAAAAAAGGCAGGATGTATTAAGTACTTGTCTTCATCCTTTCCTTAGGATTGCCATTCCTTGTAGTGCAGCTGGTACATGCAGTTCTGAGTTGTACAGTATCCTCTGTCCATCATACAGGAACAAAATGAGGGAACTAAAAAGTTTCTGAAGTTTCCTGTTGTTCTTTTTACCAGGACAGAAGGTGGGTGCTGTCACGATGTACTTTGATAAATGCTAGTCAGAGAAAGGGTTTTCTAAAACCCATTGGCGATGTGACGTATTGTTGTCTCAGTTTCCAAATCACAAGTCCTTTGGTTGCTAATAAAATTGGTGTCCCTGGTTTTTCATAATTATTAAGCCTTAGAGATGAGAGTGGAGGTCAACCCTCTTCAGTATTACCAGTAATGGAAAGGTCTCCAGAGGAACTGTGTTGGGGCAGATGCTTGCCTCCCAGGTTTCAGGTATAGTGGTCTGGAACTTGGTAAACGCCATGGCTGCACCTTGGTGTCAGCCCTGTGATGTGAGAAAATGAATGTTTTCACTATAGGAGTGTTTTCCTAGTGACTGCGTAGTGCTAGAGATTGCACATTGGTGACTGGGACTCAGTCATATCTCTGAAGGGTTGGCAGCCTGTTGTGACTGTAGTGGCAGTTTAGGCTTCATTGTTGAGGTCGGGCTGTGGATATAAATTTTCTACCAGCCTGGCTGGGGTGGAATGATCCCAGGTTTCATCAGTCCCAGTCCTATCAGTCCTATAAACCACTGCATTTGATTACCTTATATTGGTGCAATTTAACCCCCAAAGAGGTGTGGCAGAGCTTCTACTAGTACATCCCAAGTGCTTATGAAATACATCCGTCTCTCTCCTGCCGGCCAACCAGTGTTTCAAAAAGGCTGGGTGGTAGTGCTGTGCAACCTCAGCCCTCACAGTGAGCTCGTCCTGTCCCTTCTCCTTGCAGCACCCTCCTTGCCCCTGCTCTGGCCTTCTCTCATCACTTGTGCCAGCACAGCTCATGAGACCATCCAAATACACATGCAGGCATCTTGGTGAGCAGAGAGCACCACCAGAAGGCTGGGTGCCATTTGGAGCTGCCCCTCGAGGGAGAGGAGTTGTCATCAGGGTGGAGCGGACAGGAGAGCATGCCTTGGAACGTAGGCTGCCCTTCTGGGGGCCTGGAGCCACAGCCCAGCTTTGTGCCAGGAGGGCAGTGCCGATGGCTGCTAAGCCATTCTGTGCAGTCTGGCATAAACTGCTACTGCAGCTGCTCCTTGCTGCCTGCTCCCGGGGAAACCCAAGCCTTTGGCAGTCCCTTTGGCCACTGTTGCAATCCCCAGTGAATAAACAAGGGGATAAACCTGGTGTGGCGGAGTATGTCTTGCACATGAGGGTGAAGGTACAGAAAGACCTGGTGGAGAGGTCAAGGGTGTGTCCAGGTGGTCTCTGGGGCAAAGGGTCCCTGCAGTCCCCAGTGCTGCTCCAAGGTCATGACTGGCTCTTCCTCCAGCTAGTTTGTGGGTCTGCAATTTTTGATGGGTTAATGATGTGACTTACATTTAACAGTGAGCCAGCATGGAAAAGGAAAGCTTTTTTATTTGGAAGGTGGTGTGAGGGCAGAGCCGTGGAGAGAGGTAAAACACATCCAGGTGGGAAATGCAGAAGTGGGACTGACCATACCTTCAACCTCTTTAGAAATCACCCAAGATGTGCTTCCTCTTTCTTTGGAAAATGGAATTTCAGTTCTGTGACAGTCTGCCTGTCTTGTAGTGTGTGCAAGGGCCACTGTATGCAGCTGTCAAGCCCAAGAAGGTTTTGTTACTATGTAAGACAAGCCATGGAGCAAAAAGTAGAATTCTGATAGAAATGACAGTGAACAATCATATGGCTCCAGAGGTGAGCTGTGTGGATCGCTCACATCATGGAATCATAGAAGCACAGAATGATTTGGGTTGGAAGCAACCTTAAAGATCATCTAGCTCCAGCCTACTTGCCACCTTCCTCTAGAGCAGGTTGTTAACAGACTATGACTTCCTGGGACTCTTCTTGCTTCCTCCAGCTGAATTTTGCAACCTGCATTTGCTTTTCATGTCATATTCCTTAGATATATCTGATCTTTAGAGAGTCACCTCTCCAGTCAACATTAAATCCTGTGTTGGGAAAACATAAAACAAGCAAAAGAAAGCTCTGATATTTACTATCAGGTAAATTTTTTCTCTTCCTCATCCTGGTTTAAACTGGAAAGACTTTTGTGCTCTGTGATTTTGAATCCTTTGATGAAGGAATGCATTTGTCACAGCAATGGGTGGTTGACCTCTGTGATTGCTCAGTGCTGGGTAGGTGAGACCCAATTTCAAAAAGAGCAAGTTGATTAGTTCTTTGCTAAGATCAAGTGCTTAACAAGTAAGAAGAACTGCCTTCCAATGACTGGCTTTCAAAGTGGAAATCTGAATGAAACTTGAAGCATTGTATTGACCCTCTGAATAATACATCTGAAACATCATTTTCTTATGGCTGCCTGGATTTTTACTTTAAAACTACTTACAACAAGATAATTTAATATGGGATATGTAACTTGCTTTGGATATTTATGATTTTCTGATTACATTGTGTTAGTTAATAAAAGAACATTCAATGCCTGACTTTCTTTGGGACTGACTTCCAAAATACTGTTGGTAAGACAGGAGCGTCCATCAAAAAACCCATGAAAATTTAGTCTCCAAAAGAGACACAGTAAAATAAGGCCATGGTTATATTTAAAGATTTATAATAATTTGCAAATATAGTTTGGATTAATTTGTAATTTCTTCCTCTATTGCTGGTGCCTGCTCTTCTTTGCTGCAAGTTTTGGGCATCTCCTATAATTTATTCTGCAATTTGGGCTGTTTCCGATCAATTAAAATCTTTAGAAGATGTATTTCTGTATCTTGATGTATGACTAACTTGTTCAATAATCCATATCTTATGCTGAGTATTGAATTTGTTTTATAAGAGATGATATACAGTATTATGTTGTATACAGTGCCAAAGTAACCCAAATGTCAGCTTTTAGCAAGGTGGCTGCCATCAGCCATAAGCACAGATTCTTTCATTATCTGTATGGGCCACAGGAATGAAGCAGTCAGATCCAAACCTTGTCAACAATCACTACGCTTCTGGAACAGTGGGTTTTGGAGTGGCCTGCTTTAGGTGGAAGGCTGGACTACGTGTCATGTCACAGAGACTGTTTGGATTTCCGGTTGGGGAAACCTGTTTTTAAGCAATTTGCAGATATCTAGTGCCAGTATAAGATTTCTAGCAATGCTTGTGGGACCTGTTACAAGGATAGAGTCAAGGAATATAAATTGTGGTTTGAGATTTCTTGTGTTTACTGTTTTTGCAAAAGCCTGGGCTGCTGGCAGCAGTGTTGAGGTGAGGTCTTATGTGTCCTTCCCCACCTAGTCCAGTGCCACGGGCTCTGCAGAGGGACAGGTCTGCTCAGCCCCTCCAGCTGCAAACCAGGTGTCCCTCCATCAGCACCTGCATTCTGAGCTGGGTGTGCACTTGGAGCAGTGCTCTTTGATGTATTTTTCTAAAACATTGCATGTTAAGGGGTAGCAGAAAGACTTACTTGATTAGTTAATAAACTTAAAAAGTAGAAAGTAATAAACTAATTAAAGGTCTAATATTCCAGACTAAGCTAGGATTTCCATCAGTTCATTGTTCTCTGTGACCCAGGAGTTAAGCTGGAGCTTTTTTCACAAGGAGTGTTTTGGTTTTAGTATTTCCTGCATTTTGTTGTCATAACTCCACAGGTATTTATTATGTTGTGTGGTCTATTCTGGATCAGAAGCACCACATTGGAAAGCCCGTTAAAGTCAAAGGGGTTTTGTTTTTTTGGCTAAGTTTGGGTTCAAAATAGTGGAAACAGTTTTATGAGCCTTTGATGCAAGACCCTAATCCAGAAAATCACTTAAGCATACCTACTTAGCTTTTAAGTACAGTTGATTAACTGTGAAAGAAAATGCTACAGCACTATGTGGAGTGAAGATTGAATACATTTTTGCTAACCTCCTATATTTGTTCTGAGGAAATAAACCCTAAAATCTCTCTTCAGAATGACTGAAGAGTTATAAGAAGTTCTGTTATTGCTCTTTGACTTGGGTCTGCATTTATCCTGCAAGCACAGGTGACTTCTGCTAGTGTTTGTACTGTATTTGTGAACACCTAAGAATATGGTTTCAGTGGATGCATTTGAATTGATTACTAGGAAATAATCACAGAAATTCTGCTGTGACCTGAAATTACATACTGTCTTTAAAAGCTTCTCAGTGCTACTGAATCTGCAGTCTGCCTGCAAAAGCAGTTTGAGATTAGCTGATAGTTGTTTTATGACTGGCCATGATGGACAGCTGAACAGTTCACATTTAATTCAAATGAAATTATTTGCACAATATTTTTGAAATCATAGTGAAATTTAGTGATGAAAGTTTCTAGTTGCTTATAATTATGTATTTCAACAGACGTGCGGAATCTTGAACGCTGGGGCATTCAAGATTCTTGCACTAGCTGCAGTAAGGGGAAGTTCTTTCTCTGATGTATTTGAATAAAGGTTGGTCACAGACTGCACCATGCTGACTTCTCACAGACATACTTTTACCTGAAAGTAGTACCTCCCTCCTTCACAGGCACTAAAAGTCAGTTTGGATCTTTCAGGTATTTCTGATTATTGACATCATCAGTAAGGTTCTTTACAGGTACTGTATGCTTGAGTACTGAGGCAATTGTATTAGACCCAGGATCATCTGTTGCTTTTTAAAGAGTGGTTTCATCTAATAATTTTGAGGGTAATAAAAGGTTGTATAAAATTTGTATATTATGCATAACTTTTTTTTTGCTAAAATTTTGACAAACCTGTTCAACAGTGCAGAAATACTGGCTCTAGTAGTTAAGATCTTTTAGAAAACCGCAGTTCTTTGGAAGTGACATAGTGTGCTGGTTTCACTAAACACACAGTGTATCCAGAGCTGAGGTATGGTGCTTGACAGAAGTTTTCAGCTCTTGAAGTGCTGTTTTGGCTAAGACACTGTGTTTCTCTGTTATCAGTACAAATTTGTTGCAGTTTCAGTAAGCTACTTAAAACTTGATTGTTCTGCCTAGTTTCCAGCACAACTGTACTTGGCCTAAATGAACTACCCTGTTATGTAAACTGGCTAGTCATTGTGTGATTTCTAATTATCTGCAGCTGTCTGGAGCTACAATGTGTCACTAAAGGCAATTGCTGCTGTTTTCTCTAAAAATAGACCATATTTCAATAATGGATGGAATTATTATGCCAGAGAGATGTATGACTTTTAATGTTCTTTTGCAGGGAATTGAACAGTGTCCAGAGCAGAATGGTGCTTCATCAGAAAATATGTGTATCTGCGCCTTTCACCCTAAAGCAGGCATAAGTACAGTTGAAGATACAAAAAATTGTTGTTTAGTATTGACAGTATAACCTAGTTTTCCTAGGTTTGGTGCTTGACCAGTGAACAGTGCTTATTGTCTGGTCTTGAAGGAGCTGAATGTTTCTTGCAGCTCTTGGTTTAGTAAAGCTGATTTCAGAGCAGGAAGAGTGTACATTAACCCCCTTCTTAACAGTGTTTATTTGTCACAATGCATCTACAGGCTTTGACTTTGGCAAGCCTTTGCAGGGATGGTGGTGGAGGGGTGTGTGGGCTGAGGCAGAAGAAAGCAGAAGCAAAAATTGAAGCATTCACATGTTTTTGCTGGATGGGTGGGTGGTGAAATCAGTGAGGGGAGCAGTGGAGCAGGGGATCACAGGTTGAATCAGTGAGGGGAGCAGTGGAGCAGGGGATCACAGGTTGAATCAGTGAGGGGAGCAGGGGATCACAGGGCTGCGTTGCTCTGTCCCTGGAGATTGGTGAGCCATGCCTGTACCTGCTCAGCCACCCCAGTGAGGTGGTGGCACAGTCACTCTCCCTGCTGATAGCACCCCTGCATTTTGAAGGACCTCTGTGCTAGGCTGGGGTTTTAGGTTTTGTCTGCTCTCACTACTCATCAGAAAGGATTTGAAAGAAATTAGTGGTGCATATGTTTCCCTGTATTTTACACTCTGATCTCTTTCTTTACTTCTGGAAACCTCAAGTTTTGAACATTTTGACCTGACAGTGTCCCTTTAAAACCATATTATGCAAGGATCTCAGGCATTAAAGATATTGGAAAAGTGATTAAAAGCAATTTTCTAAAAACTACTCATGTGCCTTAAATTTTAGAGCCAAATTCTTGCCACTCCATTGACTAAATCAGTCTAGAAATCTCCAAAGCCTCTTCTGTGGCACAGAATTATAAGCAGCAATCCTAATCCTCAGACTGGTGAGGAAAGAGAAGCCAAAACTCCCAAACAAAGGTCTCAGGACTTCCTTAGAGGAAAATCAGAAGGAAAGCTGCAATATAAACTTGGCTTCAGGTCTTTGGTATGTCAGAACAGAAATTTGCCTGTCAGAAGGAACGTGTAGTTGTATTTTTGTGTCTTTCAGGATTTGGTGGTGAAAAGGATACATGTTAATGATGGCTGGGGTATATGTACCTCATTGTACTGAAAGTAAACCTTTTAATTTGTTGTCGAAATTTAATTAAATGAGGACAGTTTCAGAATGTTAGTCAGAGTTTTGTGAAAGGAGTTGTACGTGTTACAGCAATCTTTTACAAAACCAGGAACCAAGAGCTAGAGTAGAAGGGTCTGCTCTTCAGAAGTTCCTCTTTTCATTTTTACTTGCCCAGCCCTCAAGTCATGGATGACTGTAAAAAGGCATGAGGTTTTAAACCCCTTTTCCTGATGATACAATCATCCTAAAAACCTAAGTAAAGCCTTAGATTAAGAAATTAATGTCAGGGTTCTGCTGTAAGTTTTACATACTAAGTGAAAGTTTTACCTATATAAAATTAAGAATAATTACTTAATTATGTCCCAGAGATTTTAAAGTTCAGCGTCCAACAGTTACCATTCCTTTCAGGGAATTTGATCCTGATAGACCTGAAGAGAAAGGTTCAAAGATTTCCAGTGAGATTCTTTGACAAAAATCTGTGTGCCATAGTGACTGTTCAGTTTCCTGAGCTGTAACAGGCACCGCTGACACAGCACACCGGGAGGCCAGTGGAGAAAGCCCACCTGTCATACAACCTGAATGCTAGGTCTACGTCCCTGCTTTTGCATTTCGCTCTAGTCCTAGTTCAGCAAAATATAACCAGAATGCATCTATTCTTGACTCTGTGAAGAATAATAAAAGAAGGACTCAACCATCTCTTTCAGGTAAAATGAAAACCTTGCCTTTTTTGACATAGCTTTAGTAAGATTGGAGTTTGCTAGTTTTCTGGAAGAAGGAGACTGCAATTCTTAAAGCAATTTTGATTCATCCTTGCTGCTTTCTCTATGGTACATGTGTTTGACAAAACATCTAAATAACTTTCATGGTGGCAATAAATTTAAATGTTGATCTTCTTGGGGAATTCTGTAAAGCCATAGGTGAAGGCCTAGGACTGTCCAGAGCTGTAGTTTCAGTTTGTAGTCTTACACCTAACATGAAGGGAATTGTTCTGAGTTATCTGTATACAGCCATATTGTCATTACAGTGCAATCTTTGACATCATGTTCCAAAGTTCAGGAATGCACTTATGTTTGAAATGTCTTTTTAGCCCCCCAAATCTTGGATTGAAGAGGTCTTCAGTAAAAGAGAATGTGCACACATTATTCCCAGCTCAAAAGATCCACACAGGTAAAACTATGAATTTCTCTTATTTTCTGTTACATTTAAAAACAATCAGAATAATTTTTTATGAGCATTGTCTTTGGTTTAGATGATGTTTTTTAGTGTCTCAAGTCAGTGATTGCTGGTCTATGGGTTTTCATGGATCCCATCACCAGTATGTTTTACATGAATCTGTTTATTTGAACTAGAAATTGGCAGCAATTAACCTTACTCTGCTTCTTAGATTTGTTGCTCTCAGTCCAGTAACCAAACCAGGAATGGTATCCAATTAAGAGGTTGAGTTACATGGAGTTACTGCTGCACCATTGTTTCCATTCCTCAGAATAATTATTGCTGCTGATCACAGTCTTCTGGTACAGAAGTTTCTGCTCATACTGTATGAGCAGCATAGGTAGGTGTAGAGTACGAAAGGAGTAAGGAAGAGATCAAACCCTCAACCTGTGCTTTAGGACCAGAAAGCAAACATAAGTCGGCATTACAGATTATGTATCTAGTGGATGGTGTTGCCTAGATAAATTTGAAGAGATCACGTTCTGAGAATGTAAACTTGTAATTTTGATCATATGGTTTTGAACACATGGATTGTGCAGCATGCATAAGGTAGAGAACTCATCTATAAAATGCAGATTTGACATACAGTCTGAGTTGTGAAATGCCAAATAAATCACTGAAGTTATCCAGTACATTTTCCAGGGGTTAGTGCAGGAGATGACAGCCTGTATTGTTGTTGGTGAGAATTCTTTCACTGTTGAATTGATACTGTAAGAATAGCATTACAGCTGTCTTATTTGATACAAACATGGATTAATTATCCACCTTTTATCACAGATGTCCTGCAGGATGCCAGGTGTGCCAGAATTTAATCCGGTAAGAGTGCATAAATATATATGTACAATTTTTATAGTGACCTCATAATAGGCAATCTTAGTCAAGGAAGCAATGACAAGAGAAATATCCTTCCTGTTTTACAGTCAGAGCAGCATTTCTAAGGGTGTGCTGAAGAATGCTTAGCATAAATACAAGTAGAATAAATTGTGTGATTACCTTTGACTTATTTGCAACAGGAAATTCTACCCAAATACCTTGTGTGGATGATTTTGTTTTAATCTCCTCCTGAGGAATGAAAGGCAGAAATGTGTGTTTATATGAGAGACAACTCCAGCTATATGCTGGATTTTACGAAGGAGAGTGAGTCACTAGCAATAGAGAACCATGAGAAGTATGGGAAAAAAAAGAAAATAAAGGGAGAAGAAAAAGGGTAAAAGAAACATCCCTGATAATAGGTTTTTTGAAGATTTTTCATCTTCTCTGCAGTGAGGATTCTGACTCCCTGCTTTTGGGAAGGCAAACAACAAAAATTACATTGCTTCGGTGATTTTGAATTGTGGTTTCTCCAGGTGAATTGTATTTTGTGACTTGTATTAATCAGTTGTTTTCAATGCAATATTTGTCATTCAGATGGTATTACCAAACATATTTTGGTACTGTATATTTATGATAATATATTATCAGTTGTTGGAACAAAAAGTTCGACTTCCATTTGTTTTGTGTTAAAGGCATCTGAAGGTTGAGGCAATAACTGATGAGTAGCAAGCTGGTGTCAAGAAGTCCCATGACCTGTGTTAACATGATTATCTGCCTTTTCATTATGCTTCATATTTTATTTGGCTTGTAAGATTTACAAGAGTTTTGTTTTACAAAGAGTAAATAAATTACTTCTGGAATCAGATCACTGTAAAGGGTTGATATGCGGAATGGTGCTGGCATTGTAAGGCAAATGATTTGCATTTCTGTTCAGAAAGTGTCAGCTCCCTCTAAGAGAAAGGTCTCATGTATATTTTGCTTCAGAGTAGAAAAATAGATATTCAAAGATTTTTGCAGGTCTTCTGCGAGAAGAAATGAAGGGGGCATTTTAATGTTTCCTACTGATCTGCACATACTCAGCTGGGTATAGCAACTGAAGTTACATTGCCCTTGAAAATATAGCTGTTTAATTTAATCTAAATCAAGACTACAGCAGTTCTGTGGTTCTCCCCCTCTCTGGTCTCGGAGTGACCATGTTGTTAATCAGTCTGGGAAGATCATTAGGACAAAAATTAACCCACAGAAGTGGAAAATCAAACCAAGATTAGCTTCCACCAAATAAGCCTCCTAGTCAAGCACAGTTTATCTGCATAAATGCAAATATGATGCTAGGAAAGGGAGGAAGAGAAGCAGGAAATGTGCACTCCAGTGGATGGGTTCTTCTTTTTCTTCACCTTTCTCTGTCAAGACATCCTGTACCTTTGTGTGTCTTTTATCTTGTAGTTGTTTCTTTCAGTTTTTGCTGAGCATTTTCCTACTGTTTTATGCTGGATTCCTATGAATCCAGTTTGTTGGTCTGTCTATGTTTGCAGAATGTGTATGGGGGTCTAATGTTCATTTCAGCCCTTATCTTGCAAGTATATTTTTCCAAATGTTTGCTGTTCTTGTGTTCTTGAGTATCTCAAGTTGTACAGACAGCTTTGTTCTAGGAGAATTTTTCTGTTCCTAACAAGGACAAATAATTTCCATAGGATTGTTATGACTGGTTATATTGTATTTATTAGATCAGCAATGAAAGAGGTTTTGGGCCTCCTGAGTTGTGTAGTTTTCCACAACAGTCCAAAAACCATGTGGATATACTTGATGCCTACTGTAATTTGACCTAGTATTTATTGTAGGCAAATGAAATCTCTTAATGATTTCTTTTGTAGAGAACTTCCAAGGTTTGCAAACAGTTTGTGAATGGAAACAGATTGTGAATGGGTTATGCAACTAATTTGCTAATTCTAAGTAGAATTACTTCCTTTAGAAGTTGCTAATCAAATTTGAGTAACTTAGCAGCACCTTCGTCCATGCTCCGCTGGTGAGTCGAAATGGGTCTCTGTCTACGCTTCTGTGAAGAACTCACAGAAACATCCCAGACAGCAGTTAGACTGATCTCACTTTATGAGTGTTCAGAAGTGCGGTGTCAAATTCCTGCATCCTTATACGTCTGAGATGTTCTTGCAACTTGTCTACATATCTCACCTTTCAAGTGTAGTTTTTGGACACAGCTTCTAAATTGCTGCCTGCTAGGGCACTGGATATTGTGGTCTGACTCCTGCAGTTACTTTTACTTCAGTGTCAACCCTTTGGGTTTTCCCTTGTTGCTCAAAGTGTGACTTTTCTAGTAGCCTGCTTTTATGTTACTGATGATGTCCCCACCTTCTCCAGTAGCTTGGTGAGCCTTTGAGGCAAAAAAGGCAAAGTCATTGCAAAGATGCTTTGTATCCATGTATATCCTAAATCCATAGGATCACAGAGTAACTCAGGCTGTCAGGGACGTGTTCTTCAGTATGCTCAGCAAGAGGGGTCAGATGAGGATGGGTTGTTGTGTGAAACCCACAAGGATGGAGAGAACCCACCCTCCTCAGGTTCTGACTCCACTGCTGGGTTGTCCTCCTGGAAAAAAGGCTTCTTATTTCTGGCCTCAGACTTGCATGTTTCAGCTGTGCTGCTGCCTCTCACCCTCCTGCCATGCATCACTGAAGAGGCCATCTACATCCTCTGTAGCCCACCCCATCAGTGTTGGGTGTGTTGTTGGAGCACCTGTGGCCACCTCTTGTCCCAGCTGAACCATCCTGTGTCCAAAAGCCTCTTCTCAGAGACCAAGGGTTACATCTCCACCATCTGTCATCAGAATAGTCACTCTGCCCCCAAAGTGTCTCCAGCTTTCTGGTGTCTCTTCTGTGCTGGGGACTGAAGCTGGAGATGGTACCCAGACAGGGGCTGAGCAGCACCAAGGAGAGGGGATGGACCCTGCTGTCCCCTGTCTCTTGGGCCATGTCCTGCTCACACCACCCCAAGCACCTCTGGCCCTCGTTGCTGCCCAGGCACATGCATGACCCTGGCTCAGCTGACCAACACCCAGGATCATGTCCCAGAGCTGCCCCACCCCTAGGGCTGCACATTCCCTCCATCCCTTTTTCCAGGCTGTTGGTGGACAGGCTGAACAGGAGTGGCCCTGTACAGATCCTGAGGAACCCTGCTTGATACTGGCCCACCACCCAACCAGGTCCTCACCTGCCAGCCTGTCATCCCTCCCACATTGTAATGTCACAGCCCAGCTACAGAAGCCTGGCTAGAGCAAGGGTGCTCTCTTCTCGTCCCCACCATTATGTTACAGAAGGCAGTGAGGTGTGTCAGGCATGACTGACCTTTGGCAAATCCTTGTACACTGCTTCCTGTCACTGTCTCCTCCTTCATGTGCCCGGATGTGGGCCCCAGGAGGTCTCCTTTCTTGATTTTACCTCAGACTTATGGCCAGATGATTAGTCTGTTTTTGCTCAGGGTGGCTTTTGCCTGTTTTTGAAAGCAGGCATGACATTTGCCTTTGTCCAGTTATTGGGGACACCCCTGATCTTCACAGACTTGGAAACTGGCTGTACAAGGGCATCAGCCAACTCCCTCAGCACCCTGGGGTGCAGCCTGACAGGTCCCAGGGACATGTGTGTGAATCAAGTACTCCTGTGCTATTCTGACTCAAACATCAGCTCAGCCTGCTAGTGCCACTCCTCCCTGAGCTCTGTCTCCCAGACTGTGGGAGGCTTCCTTCTCCAGTTTGCTTTTGCAGAGTGTTGAATCAACCAAAAGTAATTTGCCTATGTCGAAAAAATGGAGTGCAAACCTAATTTCATGGCTTCTAGGTATCAAGAAATGCCTTATTAAAGCAGCTCACTTCCTGCATTTCCTTCAGGTTGTTTTGGGCTTTGGTGGGTTGTTTAGTAGGTTGGCTTTTAAAAATCTGTTTGTTTGTCACCAGTTAGTTCTCACTCATCTCCACTGAAAACTCTCTCTTCTGGAATGCACATCTCCAGAGTTTTGCAGATGTTTACATCTAACCCGCCCCTAAATGGACAAGTAGTACAGCTGAGGCCCGAGGCAGTCATTGCGTTTGGGTTGTTGAGGGATGACTGGTTTCTTAAAAGAGGAAAAGTGAAGAATTTATCTCCATTTCCGGGGGTGTATTACCTTCTGAAATGTCTAAAGGAGACCTGGACTGTCAGCTGTCACTATAAATTACCCTGAAGTTAATCCTGTAGAAGAGACTGAAGCCTGTTGAAGCCTGTAGAAGAATAATGATTGAATTTGGAATCTGGGTTATTATTCCAGATGCTAACCTTTAATGCTGACTGAGTTTCTGGTATCTTTCTGTCCTGTTCCTGGCTAGGACAGGGTTAATTATTTGCAGAAGGCAGCAGGGGCCCTGGCTAGGACCCAGAGGTTGTTCTCTACGCCTCAGGTCATTGCCAAGGCTTGGGGGGAGGGAGTCTCCTCTGGGGAGGAGGGGTGCCTTCTGGGTCAAGGTAGTGTGGTCTTGTCTATTGTCAGGGGCTTTGTATGAATTGTTCATTTTTTGTGCCCTTTGTCATCAGTTTGTTGTTGTTACTGTTCGTGTCCTTGTCTCATTGCTGTTTCCAATAAACTGTTCTTATCTCAAGCCATGATCTTTACCTTTTGTGCCTCCAGCTCTCCTCTCCAGCCCCAACAGTGGGAAGGACAGGGGGAGGAGGAGTGAGGGAACAGCGCATGGTTTGACATGTTCCAGTGGGAACACTAAATTGGGGAGTACCATTCCTAAACCATGACAGGCTTATTTGGTACCGAATGTGTGGCAGGAAGAGCTGAGGTCACAACAGATCTGGCCAGAGCTGGTTGGAAACAAATTTGATCAAAGTATTTGTTGCAATAGGTATGGGGCCACTGATCTCAATGTTACTGGGTCTGTTCATGTGGGTGTGGTGCCTAACCCTGTATATATTACCATGTTCTTGCAATGCTCTTCTCTAACTAGGGGGAAGAATCAAGATTGCTTTGTTGCTGTACTGTGTGATATCAGCTTATGGCATCACAACTTCAAGGGCAATGAAGGTCATTTGTGATGTGTATTCAGTGTTGCTCTCTTAACCTTATCTTGGGTGCTACCTTAGGGAGTCCATTAATAATTGTACGGAGTCCATGGGGAGAACAAAGGGGGATGATTTTCTCCAGCTTTTCACCCCCTTTTCCTCCTTCAGGCCTGTCACAACAGCTTTTGACAGTTTTGAATTTATTTTGGATGTTGCGGAAACCATGTTCTTGTTGCTAATTCTGCCAGGTCCCCCAACGTGGTCCACAGCATGGTTAGAGTCAAGACAGAGAATTCTGGGGGGGGTATTCAGAGTTCTGCCCCAATGGTGGACAGTCATGAGTGGCATGCAATGTGGAAGGACATGGGCCAGTATTTTGAAGACTTCTCCACTGATTTGGAAGTTCATCCCTGAACAACTACAGGACCCTGTTAAAACGATAAAATGTATCATGGAAAAATGCTGCGGCAATTCCAGAGAGGTGTGACGTTATGCAGCGTGCTGGGCTTTGACTACCGCTCAATCAGACACTGCTCAATACTAGAAAGCGCCCTCAGCGGGGGAACAAGGAGAGCAAAGCAAGAGGCACCGTGCCCACTCAAACTGCAGCTGAACCAGAGGATCAACCAGTGCCAGTAGCGGTTGCCCCTATACAGAAGAAGAAATCCGAGACTAAATCAGTTCACTTAGTAAGGGCTGAAGAGGAAGTAGGGCTCTCATAACAGGAGGAAGAGGCAGGGCC
>VWZT01013864.1:0-94350 GCA_013397055.1 Pachycephala philippinensis | reverse complement strand
CTTCTCAGCAGGGCTGCTCTGGATCTGTGCATCTCCAGCCTGCATTGATATCACAACCTCAACCAAGTGCTGCAGGTGCAGCACTTTGCACTTGGTCTTGTTAAACCTCATGAGATTCCTGTGGACTCTCTTCCCAAGCTGGTCCAGGTCCCTCTGGATGGCATCCCCTCCTTCAGGTGTGTCAACAGCACCACTCAGTTTGGTGTCATCTGCAAATTTGCTGATGCTGCACTCGATCCCTTCTTCTACATAATTAATGAAGATAATAAATAACACTGGTTCCAGTATGAACCCCAAAGAGACACCAGTTGTCACTGATGTCCATTGAACCTTGAGCTGTTGACCACTACCCTTTGTGTGCGACTGTCCAACCATTTCCTAGCAGTCCACCTATCAGTCCACTCATCAGATCCCTATCTCTCCAATTTAGAGAGAGGGATGTTGTGGAGACAATGTCAAAGGCTTTACACACGTCCAGATAAATGACACCTGCAGCCCTTCCCATGTCCACTGATATAATTGCTCCATCATGGAAGGCCACTAGGTTGGTCAGGCAGGACTTACCCTTGGTGAAGCCATGCTGGATGTCCCAAATCACCTCCCTGTCCTCCACGTACCTTAGCATAGCTTCTTGGAGGATGTGTCCCATGATCTTCCCAGGCACAGAGGTGAAGCTGACAGGCTGGTAGTTTCCAGACTCCTCCTTTCTACCTTTTTTAAAGACGAGGACTATGTTTCCCTTTTTCCAGTAAGCTGGGAATTCCCTTGCCTGCCATGACTTTTCAAATATCATAGTGACTTGGCAGCTGCATCAGCCAATTCCCTCAGGGCTCTGGGACGCCTCTCATCGGGTCCCATCGGCTTATGTATGTTCATGTTCTTCAGGTGGTCATGAACCTGATCTTCATGTACAGTGGGAAGCCCTTTGTCTCCCTAGTTCCCATCTTGCTATCCATCCACTCGAGAGGTGTGAGAAGACTGGGGCTTCCTCATCTGTTGCTACCAGTTTTCTAGTGTTATTTATCAGGGGGTACACCTTCTTTGACCTTCCTTTTCTGGCTAACATTCTTGTATAAAGCCCTTCTAGTTATTCTTCATGTCCCTTGTAAGGCTCAGTTCCAGCTTCAAGGAAGGGAAGACTGTGATAAAACTGAAGAATGGAGGAGCTGAGGATTGAGGTCAGCCCCCATGTAAATTCAGCGGAAATAATCCATCACCTATGACAATTCCACACGAGATGGCAATAACTTACATTCAAAATTTAAATTTGGTCAACTGTGTTAGGTGGAGCTGTGGCAGGTTTGGGCCCATAGGGGTTCAAACACCTGGAGCTGGTTTATTTCTTAAGATAGGTAAATACAAAAAGGGTTTTTATTTTTAGGGTTTTTTAAATGTTTGGATTGCATGTTATGGAACCATTATCCAATGAATATTTTCTGCCAAAAATGAGAGAGATTTCTTTCAGAGGCATGAGTCTTCAATAAACATGTTGTAAGACTGTGGAAGTGTGGAATTTTAATCCTGATTATAAACCTCACAGTTTAAAACCTCATATGATTCCTCTCTAATTAAAATAATTTCCAAATGCCTGTCATCTCTCAACCTATTTAATAACAGTGGAATCTACGTCACTGAATCAGGGCAAATGCTGACACGCTCATGGATGTGGAATCTGAGTCTTCCTCCCATCATTGAAATTGACATGCCTGCAGGAAGGCTAAGGAAATTTGCTTGGCCACTAGAGAGTAAAATCTAGCCTGTTTTTTTGATTTTTGGTGAAGAGGAATTTCAATTCTGCAAGATTTGTTGGTTTTATAAAAACTTGAAACTCAAGCAAATGTAAAAATCTACTCCAAAACTAAACCACTGCCAGCTCCTGTTGGATGCATATCAGCAACTGCATTCCAATAAGAATGGCCAATCAGTAACAAAATTGGAAACAACCACAAGAAATTTGAAATTTTAAAAACTTCATTAATGTAACTCCAAGTCCAGTCTTGCACTGGCTTGTGACTGTTATTGTACAGAATGGATTTAAGGTCTATTAAATTAGAATATGTCACTACAGATTAAAAAGAATTTCATATATATATAATCTTAGTATAGGCATAATGATATTCTCAGAGTATATGTATGATCGACACCAGTAGTAGTTACATTTTTATTTGTTCCTCTGGTAAATCAATCATCATTCCTTAAATGTCCTCAGGTCTCTCTCAAATAAAGAGAGCTATCTGTTCTTACGTTGAAAGCATATTTTAATTAGGAGTTTTGTTTTTTTCTAATTTTGATGGACATTGTAGCTAAATTTTTACATGGCAATTGTTCACAGCCTGGGCACACCGGCCCTGCTCAGACAGACTCATAACACCTGAGAGACATAATTTCATTGATAGCACTATCGAACTTTCTGACTATCAAGCTTTTGAGATCTGATTTATATACAGCAATGTAAAATTAAAAAAAAAAATAAATAAACCAACACTCACACTCAATAATCCTCTGCACTTCTGTCCTTCTTTACAAAAACTCAGAATTCATTATTGAAGTTAATGAATTATAGCTCACAGCATCATTATGGGAAATATTATTCATCATATCTTACAGCTGAAGGAACAGGTGGGGGGAGAATTTAAGACAGATCTGTAGAAGGATGATCTTTCTCCAGACTTTCAACATTGCCCTTCTTTCAATCTTAAATGGGTTTTTATCTGCTTCTACCCACTAAAGTGAGAATAGAAAGAAGGTTTGTTTTGTTATCACTTTACACCACATCATAAGGAAGCAAGCGGACCCAGCCAACATAAAGCATCGATTGACATCTAATTGTTTGTTTGTGGCACTGCTCTTCATTGGCAGAACAGGGATTGACTTGGTGCTGTCAGGGCCAGCAGCTCTTTTAAAGCTCTACAGGCTCTGAAGTGCAACTAGGCTAAATATGACTAAATATAGCAGATTTGACTCTTTGTGGAGGGGTCTGTGATAGCAGTGCAGGAGAATATTATGGTGTGGCACTCAGCAAAGCAGCTGGTGCATCATCAAACCAGAGCATGTTCAGGGGTCTCTGATTGCTCTGGCTTTCCCCTCAGCTAGACTTCAATTTTGGGTTAAAAGCAGAATGTGCATCACTTTTGAAAATTCTTCAGTGGACTTTAAACTTGATTGGGTCTTCTGTGATTGCAGTCACCTCTCTGCAGTTCCCCAATAATTCACAAAGTGAATTAGCTGTGGCCTTCAGTCCTTCTTCCCATCTGTGGGCCAAGGGAGGGAGCTGAAGTCCATTTTGAGCTCTGAGATGACACCTGAGTCCTGCAGCCAGCTTACAGACATGCTCCAAGGGCAAACATGCCACAATGCCCTTCCATTCACTTCACAGTTCCTTTTTTCCTCGAAAACAACTGATCTGTGATCAGGAAAACCATTTACTCAAAAATAAAGAGTAAAATGTTTTTCCTTTTCGATAATGTTCCCTGTTCTTTCAGTAGGTATTATGTTCTGTAATGTGCTGTGTGTGCACCCATTTTGTCATCGCTTTGGGTCATCCTTGCTCACAATTGGTTATTTACTCAGGGGCTTTTGAAATTATTGAGTTGACACATCTGTCAGACAGCAAAAGCAGAAATGCTAAAAGGTCACTTGGAGAGAAACCAGCTGCTTCAGACAAACCTTTCTGCCTTCAAATAGCACAATCATTTTAGTCTAACAGATGGGGCCTCTGCTTTCATTTCTGCTTTTCTCCTTCACTTCAGGTATTTAGATATACTACCTCATTGGCAGGTCAACGCAGGCCTCCTAGTAATTACCTACACAATAGGCAGCTCTCTGCTTAAGAGAAAACAGCTCCATTTTCTGTCTGCAAATGGGGAACCTGTTTCCTCACAGATATGAGTTACAGAAGGTTGGCCACAAACTTTCCTATTAAGAGATTAATTTGGACACTAGTCACTACACTATGAAGCATGCATGTAGTACTGATCTAACACTTCGGAGAGCCTGGGGCCTTTTGGCAAAGATGGTAATAAGTAGAAGTGACTGAATAATTCTTAACAAATAATTTAGTCAACAAATTTGGACTCCCTCCCTGTTGGGTGAACATTAACGAAGCAATTGTGATTTCCTCTGATTTATTCAATATACGTGTTTTTGAAAAAGCATCCATTCAGATGATTTACATTGCAGCTGGTGAGTGATGACGATTCTGAATGGTGCTGTTGGGCTGCTGTGAGTCGTAAATCATGTGATACTGTTTCTGTGCTGTGACTGGGCACAGCAGAGGGATTGCTCCTGACATAATTGTTCCCCTGTTTTAAGCTTCTCTTTCAGGGGAAAATCTGTCAAAATCTTGATTGCTCATTGAGCATGGAAAAGGAACAATGGGAAGCTGCAGAAATACTCAGGTGAATGGAAAAGAAAGGCCATCACCAAGTTTCTTTAATAAAAGATCGTTTCAGAAACATCATGTGCATTTACACAATTTCTTGGACAAGAAAGTCTGATTTTCAACAGGAAAAAAACCAACAAAATCAAAAGTGTTGAAATGGCAGTCATTGTTTCAAAGAATCCAATTATATTTCAAATCAAATCAATGTCCAAGATGAAAGTTATGTATTTTGACAGAGAAGACACATTTGAACTATGTGAAAATTCTTGATTCTCAATAGACATAATGGAACATTTTGTTTAATAAAATTCATGCACTGTGAGCAATAACAGAAAACTGAAAACTGTGCTTTTGCAAGGTCAGTGCTCTGTAAATTAAGCAGTATTGTAAACAGTGTTTTCAAAGTAAGTATCCAAAGTGTCCATTATGGAGCTTTTAAAACCAAGTGGCACCAGGACACAGAAATTTCAAAACAACTGAACCCATTGTAAATTTACTATTCTTTGGAAACATGGGAGGAGGTAAAGGAAGGTCTTTATTCTGTGGTACTGATCAGCTGGCATAAAGAAAGAATGAACAATTCAGAAAGCATTTCTTGGTTTCGGTGTTGGTTGATTATAGTGGCTCACTTCACTTATTTTCAGGTAACCTATCCTATCGATAGGATAGACTAACCCTCAAGCTGTGGTTAATAAATCTGAAGAATACTGCAAACTGTATGAAAATGAATTACAGGAAGGAAATATTTTAATCACAAGGACTGTGATATAACAGGTCATAAAATTCTCTATAACATAAAATCTTAAAAACAAATCTTGCAGTCTTTAAAAGCCATCTGGGTAAGAAAAATGACCACGACTGCACTCCAAGTCAAGGCATTTAGGAAACAGTAATATCGAACATTTGAGCTTGCAAAAAAGCAGAAACAGCTCAGTCCAGGATGAAACATGGGAAAGGGAAGACAGTGCTTCCCAGCAGGCTTGTGTAATACTAAATGATGCAAAAAAAGAGTCATCATATGTGAAGATCTGCAAAACTCAATAACCTAAGCAGCAAAAATTCCTGAGAAACTGCTGTGCATCCTGTTTCAGCTACCCTAAACCAGGAGAATCTCTGCAATAGAATTAGGTCCAGAACAGGGTATCATAAGTTTGTTCAGATCCATGTGAAGTCTTGACAGAGACGGAGAGATTTCTCTAGAAAGCAAAGGCTGCTAGTACAGGGAGGTCAAGATCTGTGCTTCAGACTCTTGTTCCAGAAATTGAGGAACCCATAGGTCTAGAAGTGCCAGGATGTCGCTGCCTAAAATGGTACTGAAAAATATATTTGCATGAATACACAAAAGTTGTTCAGGGACTGAAAGATCCGAGGTAGAGCCAGTACTTGTCCCAAATGATTAGTGACACCGAGGAAGTTGTCAAGGCTTGGAACTTATGCCAAAAACACAGGCCAAGTCAAGCAAGAGAGTCCATGTTGGCACAGGAAAAATTGTTCTCCTGGAGCAAAGCATGCACAGAATTGTTTAGAATTACTGGAAAACATTATGTACTTGTCCTAGACTATTATTCTCATGTCAGTAGAATAGCTTTACTAGAAGATACTAGAGCTAAACTGTGATTATGCTTGTCAAATATGTTTGCACCAGACATGGAATACCTGGCATAGAGATGCCTGGCAAAGAAGAACAGCTTAGTAGACACAAGTGCTGGCTGCTAGTGGTGAGTTTGGGGTTTAGGTCTGTAATCCCTTGTCTTTTATTTACACCAGTCCAATGGGCAGGTTGAAAACAATGTCAGTGTAATAGATTTGCTCTTAAAAAGAAATTGTGAAGTCTGACTTTAATCCATAGTGAGGATAAACTGGTAAATTGCTGTATGAGAATGATGCCGATTTTAGCTCTGAGCAGAACTAAAGGTTGAAATTAGCAGTGGTATCCTAGGAATTATCAGCCTGATGACATTATGATCACGCTGAAGGGAGATACATTGTCCAATACTTTACAGCTTACAAAGTAAGGGACAGTGACTTAATTATTTTTTTTTTCAGAGAAGATCTTACATGAGTAATATTCCTGGCAGGTTAAAAGAGAAAAGCACAAGGATATTGTCTTTTCAAAAAACAGCAGACTGTGTGGTAGCTGCTGCTGTTAGGAAAGTGGTAGAGTACTCTGTGTGGCAGTGAGAGCCCTCGTTCCTGTGCAGCTACATTTTTGAAGGATGACCTCTTGCACCAGAACAGAAACAAGCAACTAAAATAACATCATGACGGTTCCTGTGTGTGCATCTTTAAGTCTCAGGGTTGTGCTCAGGCCTCCAGATCCCTTTGTATTCAAGTTATTGGCTTGTATCAGGTTTATGCAAGTCACTGAAAGTCATTACCAGCCTAAGGTTGTTATATGTCCAATGTGAGATGAATTGGTTGTGCTTGACAGCTGGGGTAGAGCTTAGATGCTTAGATGCAGAACATATTGCCATCAGGTCTCTTTCACAGTACACAGCAGAGATTCTCCTTTTTTTTTTTTTTTTTTTTTTTTTTCCCCCCAATTCCCTTCTTACCATCAAATATTCTGTAAGAGTTGCTAGGAGCTGGATTGGCAGTGTTCAGCCTCAAAATGATTTCCTGCACTGCTCAGGAGTCCCCGGTCAGGGGTAAGCCTGTGAGATCTGATAAAAGCAGGTTGAGATGCTTTGAGGAACAGTGGCAACCTAAAATCACTAAAAAACCCGAGGTTAAGGAATTTACACTAAAGGGAGCAGAGTGTAGTCTGAATTAACATATTTCGTGTCAGATCCAGCTAGTCTCTTTTAAAAAATTCTTAAAATTTTTGCCTCCTGAATCCTATGTGTTTCGGGATGTGAAGAGGTAACATTATTATCATCCATCATTAAATCCACTGACTGTCAAACTTATCACCTTGACACTTTAATGATCCTTAAGATGTCCTTGTAAAAGATGGGTACCATGGCAACCACTCAAACACAGGGCCTTGGCATTGCTGAACTTCTCTTAATAAATCAGGCATAATTGGCATCTATGTATTATAATAAATTAAAAGTTACTCAACTGGAATGATTTTATATTGTACAATATTAAGTAATTAAGTTTGCTGTTCTGATGTCTCCTTTGCGGTATAATTCCTGTGTGTGCTTTTTAACACAGATTTTATCATCTCCCCACAAGATATAACTGGGGGGATTTGAAGGTGCAGCAAATCAGTGTGTGGTCTGTCACCCCCACAAATGTGGGTTTAAACCAGAACCCCACTGAAATTATTTGTTCCCAAGGACCAAAGTAATTAGATTAGGCAGGTGAAAATTGCCCATACATATACTGAGGACACTGCATGATCCTTCTGCAGTGATCTGTCCTTCTTCCCCTTGTCTTCTGCTTTGTCCTCCTGCTCGGCTTGCACCCCTGCACAGCAGCTGGGGTGAATTGCCATGGCAAAGGTGGGGTGTAGCCTCCAAGAAGCACTTGGGGAAGGTGAGAGGGGATGTGCCATCCCTGTGATGCCAATGTGCCAGCGGCACTCAGCTCTGTGGCTGCTCCATCTTGACTCTGTCCTGTCCTGACTGTCTCAGGTCACCTATTGGAAAATGTCTGGTTAGGAATTACAAATCCTAGAAGATAGGAACATGTGGTCCCTGTAAAGCAGAGAGTATACAAAGAAAATTGCCATATATCCAAGTTCTTCTTATCTATTTTGTCCTCTATGGCTGCACCAGCTACAGACAAGAAGGTTTGAATTCATTGCCTTTCTGTTGCAAAGGTCATCACGCTGTCTGTGTAGCACTTTCTGGAATCAGACTTCTTGAATGGAATAACAAATGTTGAGTGGAAAACTTGAAAGCATATTAAAAATATTCCCATGACAGTATGAACAGGGCTAGTTGTTAAATGTTGTCTCCTTCCTTTCTTTAAAGATCTTTTATTTTATTGATTTTCTGAATGGGTCCTTCACGTCACAGAGCTATAAGGTATTTCAAAAATTAATTATTTTGCCCATAGGATGACTACAGTGGGAGCCATGTGAAATTTCCATTTGTTTTCTGCAGATTTTGATTTTTAAATGTCTGGATTTTAAGGCATAAATCTATTGTTAATGAGACCGGGAAACAGAAAAAGGATTTTTCATTGTACTGTACCACATTGGCCAGCTACAGAAAAAGACCAGGAGAATGAATTCACAGTGATAATACCAGATGCATTGGTGGGAAATGGGAACGCAGAGATTTGTCAGGTTCTCAGTTAAGTCACTGTGAGCTCTAGCTGGACTGAGGTCTGCCTGAAAGCTTACTTGTTGCCTTGCCTGACCAGATTTTGTGACTCTGTACTGACTTGTGTGCCATATTCAGTTTTCTCTTGATGCCACAGTGATGGCTTTCTGACCTTCCTCTGATTTGATACTGAAAATCAGTAAAGTCAGGAGAACTGGTCCTTTAGACATGTTTGTTCATCTGCTAACTAGCAAGGAAATCGAGTGTGAGTGCTCTTTTTGTGGGCACAAGATCTCTTTGTACACAGTGTGTACCCAGTGTGGCACAGTGACAGCAGCACATTTCTGGACAGGCCTGCATTACACACGCCTAAGTTCTCAACACTGCAGAGTATTTGTGAATATACTTACTTTGAAACCTGTTTCAATATTTCACTGACAGAAAAACCTGCTAATACTTATGCAGGTGTTTATCTGGACTGCTGAGCTAACTAAGACTGGTCATCTAGACAGTGAAGCTAAGTCAAAACATAAACATCTATCTATGTGTCATTGTGATTTTAACTATTATCCTGATTGCCCTTCACGCCCAGTTGTTTTTTAGGCTTTCCAACTGTGTTTTATATCCAGGTATCAGCTCTCAAGGACAAAGAGAGGGTCTGAGCTTTTGGTGACAAACAGCTCTAGCACACTTGAAGATGCTCAAAAAGAATGTTAATCCTTAAAGGGATGTTAATAGTTCCCTTCTTTCACCACCACTGTGCTGTTGTATCAGACAGTACAACAGTTGAGAGCAATAAAATAAAAACCTATCCTTGATCACAATAACATGTGATATTATATAAATGGGTATTTTAAAATTTAATTATTTAATGTGATTTTAAAATAAATGGATATTTTAAAGCGAATAGCTTATTATTGAAACATATTGTTTATCAACACTTTTATTTTAAAAACCTTCTTGTTAATATAGGATCAAAATATAAGGAAAATTGAATTTAGTTACTGAAATTTATGTTTTAAACTGAGACCTAATTTTAGATGTCTTCAATCCCTCAAAAAACTGATTTCTTGTCCCAAATTCAAAAGGTCACAGAATTGAAAAAATAGTATTTTCATTTCCTTAGTCTTATATAAACTTTTACTAAAAGTATTTTGGATACTGATACACAAAGACTAATGCTTGCCTCCAGAGAAATAATAAGATCCCAAAGAAAAATGCAATGCTACTACAGTACACTTTGCCACACTAATGCCTAGCATGATAGATGCTGGTATTTAAAAAGTAAAGTTCTGAAAGGTATTGCTTGCCAATATTTTCAGGATGATTTTAGCATATTCTTCCACATGCTATTGCAACTCACTGCTTTCACAATTCCTTTCACTACTGAGGAACTTTGCTTGTGAAGCACCTGTGGAGCTGTTGTGCACTGCAGAAAAGAAGGACATTGTGAGGTGGTAGAGGAGAAAGACCAAAGTAGAACAGAGATCTGCACAAGAAAGAGATATTTACAGTTTAAGTGGTGGCTTAGAACTGGAATAAGAGTATTTTGACTGTAGAGTTGTTGTTACTGGATCCCTTGTTTCTGCAGAGACAAGTATTTGTTTGGGTATATTAATGCACTTGTTATCACATCTGAGGTACCTTAGCAGAGCTCAAACTGTTTCTGCATTACCAGCAAGAATTTCCACATATCACCTTTCCAAATGTTAATTTCTTTATTTTTATTTTTCTTCTTTTTTTTCTAAAGAGGAATTGAAGCTTTAGTTGTACCAGGAATTCTTATGTTCAGCAATTTCTGCTGATCTCTACATTAAAACGTTCACTTGGATCTAATGTATCTAATGGAGGGATGATTATCAGGTTGCTACGTGAGATAATTTATAAAAAGCTAGTACTTTCCACCATACCCACCATTTAGGAACCTTAGCCCAGCACTTCAGTAGATGCTCTGTTTCAGGCTTGCTACTTGTGTCTCTTTTGAGAGTGGCATTTTGGTCCTTTAGAACTTGGGCTTTTATTAAAATGCAATAAAGGTAAGTAAAAGCCTTAAAATGTGAAATAGGTGTGCCCTGATGCAGCTGATGTCAGTAATGCTGATGATGGGAGATACAGCCTGCCTGCTCATCAGTGGATTTTACATTCTAATACCACTGATTTAAGCACCTACTTTATTAGAAACTTCATTGGTTATATAACAATGGAAGGAAGGAGTGAGAAAATAGCATGAGATATGTAGTAGTACATCACTCAACTTTTTGCCTATGCCAGTGTTTCTGTTCATGGTTCCCTTTGCAACCAACTTTTTACTTTTTCTTTTTTAATAGAAACAGAGAAACTGGTGTCTGGAAGCCTCTGCGTTTGACTGTGCTTTAATTCACTACGCACCAGCAGGTGTCCAATACTCAATTCTTGATGCTTATATACTGTGTTTCATCTGCTGTCATCCCCAGAGCTAAAAAGTGATGGTCCTCAGTTCACGTTTTATATCTGTGTAGGAGAGCAGAACTGCGAACTGCAAGTGCAGCTGGTACAGACCCGAGTGACATAGCTTTGATCTGGTTAGTTTCCAATTCCAGCTTCCAGCACCAGTTGTAGCCTCCCAGTATGAGGGAAGGCTCATACAACCCCTGCAGGAGGGGATTGTTCTGAGCTTGAGCTCAGCTCAGCCTCTTCCTCCCAAGCTGAGGTCCTGTTGTATCAACAGATTATACCTGATTTTCCCAAAAGCTGCACAATCTGAATGGCTTCTTATCTGGGTGCTCCGGGCATTCTAAGGGAGCAGAAGATGGTTGGGTAACATTGTGAAGAGGTAATGATTGTTTTAATTGTTTGTTTTCGCCTTCCCTAACGAGATCTGACTTGCAGGTTGCCAGTATCTCTCTTGTACAGTGTGTGGGTAAAAGTGTAAGTGTGACAAGGATGGCTATAAACAATTTTACACTCAATCATGTTCTGATGCATGCAGGCCATGTCTTTGATATTTGTGTTTTCTGTGTTGTGCACTTTTAACTCAAGGGAATTTGCTCTGTCCTCCAAACTCTGTGAGGACTCACCCTGCAGTTCCTGAGGGCAATGTTGTCCTCATGTTTTCTTTCTCCTTTCCCATATCTAAAATCAATTATTTTAAGGGAAAAAATAGTATTTTTATTTTGAATTCTTGCGTAGGAGTACCAAACACGTAATTATGTGTGGACATATTAGAATTGTTTCAGGCTGGTCTGTTCATAAAAATCTGTCCAGAAGCCTGACTTCTAGGAAGAGCAGAAAAAGAGAAGTCAGGTACTCTTCGTTAAAAATGCTGCTAAATCAAGTTGCTCTTGTAAGCCTATTTGTTCATCACCACTTATCTGAACGTGTTGTGTTTATTGGAAATTAGTAATTGTTGAGTAATGGTGAAAAGGTGTTTTTCCGCTTTTACAAATAAGATCAGTAAGAGATATTTAGAATACCCACATCCCCTCATCATGCTGCAATACCATTGCCACTTTTATCATAAAAGAATTATGTACCTCTGTATACGAAAAATGTATTCTAGAACTACTCTGAATTAGTTTTTAATGTACTGTGACCTTGAATTGCCCCAGGATATTAATGCTAAATGATTACTTCTGAATGCTTCTTGAATAGCTGCACAGAGCAATTAAATGCACCATACATCACACATGACATAGTTAAACACCTCTTCTGGTCAAGGAACCTAAACAGTTCTTTCAAATGATGGTAATTCCATATTACTAAAGATGAAAAAAAAAAGAAGTAATTTGTTAGCATTAAGATAAGCATAACCTGGAAGAGGTCATAACCTTTGCCTGAGATAGAACAAAATAAAAAGATTTTCTTTATGGTGATCTGCAAGGAAGATCACTGCAAAATCAAAGCACCATCACACTGCATTTTCTCTCTAGACAAAGGGAGCAATAGTGATAAATCCCTCACTTTTTGACAAGTTGCCATTTCTTTTCCTGTAAAATAAAAGAATAACGAATATGGCTCATAAAATGGGTATAAAATGTGGACACTGCTATTATGTATGGTATATTGCGCAGCAGTTGATTTTAGAATGTAGAATGACATAAATCTGATCTTTGCAAAACCTTCTAATAAAATTAGTGAAGTTTAGAAGTGATCACAGGGGCCAAGATTAATCTGATAACTGGAGCAAAAAGAACCTTTTGCTTGGGTCACTGATTCAAATCTGACCTGGTTACTTGAAAGTATGTGCTATTTCAGATGCAGTGGCAATTTTGGCCCAAGTCAGAGCAGACATATCACCTCTCTTGGTATTCAGTGGGTATAGATGCTGAGTGTGACTCTTTCTGCGTGGTCTCAAAAATCAGCCCAATCATTCATATTACACATCAGACACTGGTGACAAGTGCCTGATAGACTCAAGTTTCAGACTACCCCTCAGCACATGCTCCAGACCATTTCCTCACCTCTAGCTTGGTTCCTGGCAGCAATTCCCACCCTAAGGTGAAACTGCAGCATCCCTGTCCTTATTTCCCTTCCCAGTTTCCCCCTGAAGCTCTGCTGAGGTTAAGACATCATCATGTGTCAGGCAAACCATCTAAACCACAAAAATATTAATGGCAAATACACCGTGACCTTGAAAATAACTCCCAAGTAATTCCAAGAAATTGAGCAAGGTCCTGGAAAAAAATAATGGAGCATATACAGAGCATTCTTCATACAAAATGTCCAGCTTTTGCTGTTTTTTTTTTCTCAGGTTTGGGAGTGGGATGGATTGTGTGTGGTGATGTCCAAAGGATGAAGAGGGTTAAGGAAGTAGGACTGTAAAGCTCTGGTAAACAGGGCAAGTTTGGGAACTTGGCTTTGTTAGCTGTGTGCTACAGAGCCCCAGGGCATTGCTGGGGAAAGGCGGTGGTGGGCAGGCAGAGAAGATGATTGCTAGAGGCAGCAGTTCATCTCAGCAGATCATTATAGCAGTCCTGCAGCACAAGAGAAACCCAGAAGGGGTATGTTAAATTAGGAATTCATTTCTCTCCACGTATGCTTTAACTTCCACACACTGAGAAGAAACAGTCCAACAACCTCCAGAAGCAGATGCTGGGGGAGAATAGGGAGTGAGAGCCACCATTCTTAGGGGTATTGGTGATTCAGCTCTAAGAGAGTTTTCACTGCACGTTTTCAGTGTGAGGAAGCTCACTGTTGAATGACTGGATTAGAGTGTGAAGACAAGCTATATGTGCTTCATAAAAGGGGAAAAAAGATTTTATGCTAAAACAGATTTGATGCTCCAGCTACTAAAATCAGCTGCTATGCAATGAAATCTGCGTTATGGCTGCGTGTCCCATGTCAGCCAGTGAGGATGTAGGCGTTAACATTTTTGAAAAGTTTGAGCATGAGTTAGACTAGCCCAAGGCAAACAGAGCATGCATGACTGGCACTTGCATGGCAGGTAATCCAAGCTGACACTGACCTTGACAACACTACATGACAATGTTTTTACTAGAGGAAACTGACCTTGAGTTTCCCAGCAGTCTTAGATTCCAGCAGGCTTCTATGCAGTGCAAGGACAGCATGGTCCTGTTTTTTTCGTTGTAGAGTTTGGAAGTGTTTGGTGTGGTCAGTACAATTACCTCTCCCTGTTCTGTCCCTGGTCTTCGTTTGCATCACCTCATGGCCTTCGTGGCATCTGTGAGATTGGGTCTTGTCTTTGCAGGTGTATGTGGAAATGTTCTGGGGAACATTTTTGTTTTATTGCTCTGCAGAAAGGGCAGTGACCATCGTAAGCTACATATGCAAAATAACTGGGTTGAAAATTTTCCAAAGACAAGGAGGAGGAGGAAAGACTGATGCCCTTCAGCTGCCTCTGCTTCCCTATGGCAACCTTTGCTGTTCGACTGGTGCACTCTGTGCACCCCTGTCAGCCACAGGCTGCTCCAGAACCCATCTTCTTTGTAGGGACTCCAATAGGACTGATTTTATCCTCAGCTTCATTTGCTATGATTAATATAATAAAATTGGGCTATATTTTATGGCTTTGTCTTAGTTTCCCCACTCTGACTTGATGTTAATCTTTTGCTTTGTTAATCTGAAAAAAACCAAACCCAACCAAAACCCAGCATGAAGCATTTTTTAATATTATTTAATTCATGAAGATGCCAATGATAAAGATATAATTTCATTGTTGATTGCTTCTTTGGAAAATGTGAGTCTGCATATAAAGCATCAGGAAAAGAGTAAACAAAAGGTAGAGATTACTAGAAGCTGGTTTTATGGCACAGAGTCAGATTGTAAATCACCTTTGTTAGCCTTAAATGAGAGTAATAGCTTTCAAGGGGGCAGGTTTTTCTTACCTGAAGTATCATGGAAGTTTCTGGTGTGATGATCTCCATGCAATCTGGAGAGGGTTGGTACTCTGCCTTTAAAAAAAAAAAAAGTAAATTAATCAGTCTTTTCTTCTCACATATGTATTCACTATATGCAACCTTCTTCGGGGGTTGTGCAGTCCAAAGGATGGAGACCACAACAGGAATCTCTGTGAGCAACTGGGAATCTGTTTCCTGTTGTTTATCTGGCAGAACTGACAAAATCAGTCTTCTCATCTTTCTCCATTAATTTCTCTCTCTGTCCCATAACTGTGTGTAGAATAATTAGTTAATGGGACTAATTCTGTTTTCATTTACACTAATGTCATTATGTGCGATACCTGATGAGATCAATGAAATCAAATAAACCTGAAGAAACTGCTGAGGTCAGAATCACAGACAGTATTTGAAAGCCAATAAGTGCAATCTTTCATCCGGGATCTGGACTCATGCGATTTTTTCTGTATTTCCTATGCATTCCCAGCAACCCTTTTTTTTTTTTTTCCTTTTCTCTGGCTATAATCAGCAGTGCTCAATGTTATTATCTCATTTTTGTCTTTGTTCAATGACGTTATTACATTGTTGAACATCATTATTCCAGAAATACAGCCACTTAAATAAATGGATGGGCAGTTATGATGCTTGACTGTACCACAACACTAACATTGCCCAGAACAAAATGAAATTGTTCTTTCTGCTGTTCTGCAACTGTTGGGCAATTTTGAAAAGCAGGAAGAGGTCATAATTCTGCAGCTATCAGTTGAAGATTTCTGGGGTAAGAAAAAGACCAATGGTTTGACATGTAGGAACTCTACTGAAGTAGTTTTGCCCAATTATTTCAAAATTAATTTAGATATATTTTCCGTATTTTTGGTAGGTCACTTTAATGTAAACTTTAGAATTAAGTCTAGCTTTCTTGTGTTTTAAAGTTAACACAATTCAGATAAATCCCCTATTTTCTCATTTTTTCTTGGACATAGTATATTTTTCTAAAACTATTTTCAGACTGAAGTTTATTTTTAATACTGGTATTGGCTTCACTTCTACATATCATTTTTATCTCCTAAGCTATTAAAACTTTATTATTATCATTACAGTAATGTGGTGACCAGAACTGAACACAAAACTCTCAACTCCCTGCCAGAGCCTTATATAATAGGAGAACAATGGATGAATGTTGTTAATTTTAAATGCAAAATTATAAATCAATTACAGTGATGGCAAAAGCCCTTCGTGACATGCCACAATTTACTTTCAAAGACATTTAAACCTATTTCACATGCTGAACAATCTGTAATAAATTATGATTTTTTTCCTCCTGAAATGAAGCTATAATTATGACAGTTGAATTCTTGTTCTGAGAAATAAGGTGGCATTTAATTCCTTGAGAACAAATGACACTCACAAAAGAACAGTTAATTATTCTCAGCTGCAAAAAAAAAAAAAAAAAAAAAAAAAAAAAAAAAAAAAAAAAAAGAAGAAGTGGGGGTAGGGAGAGGAAAAAAAGTATGAAAGAGAATGTGGTAGCACTTTATATGAAGTGTCTGTTAATGAATCCTTAACTAAAGCTGTACTGCAATTGAACTTTGCTTGGTGTCCATGTGATTGAGTGACAATCTTTAAGTCCAACCCTTCCCATAAAATCAAAAACACATTCAGAGAAGGGGTACAATGAAAAGATGTACCTTCAGGAAATACTACATCTCTGTCAGCAAATCTTCAATATGCAAAGAACAAAATGCAAAACAGACAGCTAAGTCATCTCTGCAGCTTAAAGCTCTGTTGTAATTGTACCATGGTGCAATTAGTCCTAATACTTCTTAATTTCCATGCTTACTATCAGAATAAGATGAATCATTTTGCCTTGTGCCAGTATTTGCAGAGCAGTAAAGAGGCATTCTCACCAGCCAGCACCTTCACCCTACAAAAACGTGACCACGTGCTTCACTCTTTCTGCATGTGTGAGTCCTACTCTCATTGGTGAGCCCACACAAGGGTCACAGGATAAGGGACTTTCTGGATCCAGAGGTTTTTCCCTGGAAATACTGATCATCCCAAATTCCTGTGGTAGCTCTGCAGAAACCAGTGCACAGCTGAATGTAGGTTATGCAGAATCTCACATTTTCCATTTCGCTATCTTGGTGAAGAGTTGCCAGTCTTGTTAATCTGCCTTCCTTCCTCAGGGAAGAGACATGTTCCAGAAGGGCCATACTAAGTGGAACACCCTCATCCTTCTTGGTTCAATTAAGATTTGTGAATTGGCTAATTTGGGGGCTCTCTAAAGTGTAGTCAGAACAACACAGTTGCATGTAAAACAAGGCCTAATGCACTGAGTTACATTAATGTTAAATCAAAGATGATTGGATTAATTGCTGTTTCATTTTATCTTCTGTGCATGTGTGATGCTGGCAGAATTTCAGAGCTTTTAGAAAAATTAATTGAGAATGATGTGGAAACAATATTAGGAAAAAGACTTTTGTGTCAGGTATTTCTGCTCTCTTTTAAGGGGCATACAGTCTAAAATTGGGAGGATATAGCATATTTGTTAATATCTGTATTTTTTACGCTGCTCATAAAATGTATGAGAAGTAGTTGATCATACAGTATGTAAGGTAAGATAAAGCAACTGCTGATTATTCCTCTGAGAGAAAGCAGACTTTTCATCAGACTTTCACCACAACAAAGCAGATGAGAAAACCTGGTTGATTTCTTATGTGGAAAAAGAATACATTTCTCATAATGTAAAAGTACACTCTTTAAATATTATGCACATATTTTTAATTTTGTCACCTTTGTATTCAAATCTGATTAAATCCCTTGGTAGAATGACATAACAGAACAGCATTAGACCCATGTGGAAACTCACACACTTGGGTATTTTATCTTATTTGTCTGCTCAGTTCTGATAGCAAACAGAAGATTTATTAATGCAATGTAAAATATTCACTGGCAGGTAAAAGTAATTCTGTTAATGAACATGATTAAAACAGCAGCTGGAATACAGAAAATGCAGCGTTTGCAAGATCTGTGGAATTAATAGACCTTAAAATACTTGGGAAATCAATTAAAATACATCTTCAAGATTACAAAAATCACTGTGCATGTATTTAACTTGAAAATGAACAATAAAAGAATAAAACCCATACATCCTCAGCAAGAACATTTCAAAGTGCCTTTTCCTGACCACTGCAGAGCTTGCCAAAAGATTTGGGGAACTGATATTTTTCCATCTCTTTTAATTGGGAAGGTACATATTCAGTGAGAGCTTGAGGTAGTTGGAAGCTTGTGCTTCTTCCTTGTCCTCCCTTAGGGCATTCTCACACTGACTATGTATTTTCTGTATTTATAAGGTTATTTATATCCCTGCATATGGGATAAATGCTCATTAAAGCTGCTTTGCTGCTACTGCAGCTGGACTTGTTGGCGAGGGCTGGATGCTCCCAGGCAAGGGAGGCTGGGTGCTGAGGGTGGTGGCCTGGCCTCGGGGTGATGTCCCCACTGTCCTTGGCCCCATCCCACCTTCCCCAAGTGAAGACAGCAGGGCAGATCAGTGACGGGACCAAATTGGTGTAGAACATGACCCATGTCCCTGTTTCACTGCTGTGACACCATTGCCCTGCCATCCAGCTGTTGGGGCGATGTCTGTGCCTGGGCAACATCAGCCCTCCTGATCACACCAACAGCAGCACAAGCCTTGGCACCAGAGGCTGGTCAGGAGAAAGTAGGGGCTGGAAGAAACATCAGGTTATGCAGGTGCTTTGTACAGCAAATTTCCATGTCAGGTTTGGCTCCTGGGTGGCTCTTTGGTGAGGGAGCTGTGGGGCAGTGGGGACATGGTGGGTGCTCAGTTCCCTGGCCATGCAGCCAGAGCAGCCAGTTCAGCACAGGCTGGAGCAGCCCAGCCCACCGCCACTGCATCATCCAGCCAAATGAGGCTGTGCTTTGTCAGGATCACTTGGTTTCCCTTTGCTTCCTTCAGGCTGGCTGCCTCACAAGTGTAGGAAACATTTTCCCAGACAATCTAATGTGGTGGGGTTTTTTTTAACTAAATGCAATAGCAGATTTTTTTTTACTCTGTGGATTTTTAATGCCACTTTCTCTTTATGGACTGTATTTGCTGTCCAGCTCTATCCCTGTGAAATAGGAAACTGGTCTGTGATGTTCTTTCTCACGTAGTCAGTACAGAAAAGTTATGGATGTGATTGTGCTTTCATTTACAATTGTTAAGCTTTTTAGCCTTTCTTGGCTCCTGCAGGAGTGAATATAATGCTCTGGAAAACTGAGGATGCAAGGTGATATCCCTGGCTTATTGACATTTCTGGTCCAGCACAAACAGTAGCACACATCCCTATGCCAAATTATTTATTTGTTTATCCAGAGATAGCATCACTTGGGGAAAAAACAATGAAACAAACAACAGGCATTCCCTTTTCAATCACTTATGAATCCTGAAACATAATCATCTTCCCATGAGACATTCTGCAGATTTGGGGGTTTTATTTACCTGATTATATCACTGATGATCTAAACCTGCCAAATCTGGGATAGGTTTAGTGTATTTCCCTACTGTGGCAATATCAGACGCAGTCTTGGTTTCGTCACCAGATTTTGGATCTGAACTAGTGATGAAAGTATTTGATACAGTAACACGGGTAACATAATCAAAGGCCAATGATTATGGAGGAATAAAGAACTGAACAAATCCAGGATGAATCTCACCATAAGCAATATGGTGCATTATATCCACGTAGACACTCCAGTGCATAAGAACCAGACTCCTGTTTCATAATCCAGCCCATGCCAAACTAATACAAAGCACAATATGCAGAGAGTATTTTGAGACAGTTACAGCAAAATTGGGAGGGTAGAGATGTTTAAGGGAAAAGAGATTTACAGATTTCTTCTCTTTAAAGAACAATTCACTTACATATACTTCCAGAAGAGATGTGAATTTGAGGATCCTGTCTAGGCAACAAGTGATTAGTGGAAGTCTGGTTGGCAGGCCTTTTTATTTTCAAAATTTTTGAGAAAAGCAATGAGAAAAAGGCTATGAGTACAAGGCGACTGTTATTGAGACTGTTGTCTCAATCACCAAAGGAATACAGAGAGCTGCAGAAAATCTTTAGCACATTTATCATTCAAGAGGTTGGATTTGAGCCTGAAAGAGATGCCTGCTTTTCTAATGCATTCATTACTACCTGATTGTTGGTGTAAGACAATATAGTATCTGCTCTATGCCAACAGCTAGAGTCAGAAATGTCTGGAGTGCAACAGGATCTGAAAGCTGTAATGCCATCAAGCAGTTTGCTTAAGAGTATCAATGATCTAGAACTTCAGGTGACAAAAACGTGATATTCAAACATCAGTTGCTCTTCCATGGAAATTTGTTTCGAATCAGCATCCTGGTCCTTTTCTATGAGACCCCAATTAAAGGAGATTGATGTATTTTTCTGCTTGTAAAAAATAATCCAAGTAACTTTATCCTTTTAATGCTTTTTACATACAGTGAATCCCTTATTTATGCAAACGTGATGAAAAGGAATTAGAGTGAGATAGAGTATGCACCTCCTAATGAATTTCACAATCTATCCTGTATTTCCCATTCAAGGCATGAGGAAGGTGAAATACACAGAAGGCTCAAGAGCTGCTGAAGTCCTCAAGTTCTTCTGAAAAGAGGATTCAGCATGAGTTTTCTCTCCATTTATACTTTCTCTTCCAAAGAAGATGCAGAAGGTCAGATCTGTTATCAATCCATAAATAAAAGTGCCTGATTCCATGGAGAAGGAAGTGCTGGTGAGCAGGGTATGAACCTCAATGGACCAGGGTAAAGCCCAGGCTATGTCCTCCCAGCACATACTGCAAGGGATCTGCTCTTTCCTCTCGAACTTTCCCTAAGAGTGAAAGTCTTTCAGAATATGAGATGAGAAATGTTGCTGTCCATATTCACCATCATTCAGTCTAAGAATCATGTAATCATAGAAACAAAGAGCAGTTTGGGTAGTAAGGGATCTCTGGAGGTCATCAATCCAACCTCTCTCAGAGGACAAATGAAGTCCTGATGCTCAGGGCTGCATACTCTCCTGTCTGGAGCACCTTTGAGGATGAAGGCTCACAGACTCTCTGGGCAGCCCGTCCCAGTCTTTGACCACCATTATGGTAGAAAGAAATTCTCCTAGTATTGAATCAGAATCTCCCATGTCCCAGCTTGTGTCTCTTGCTGCTCATCCCATCACTGCATAACTCCAAGAAGAGTCTTACTCCCATCTTCTCTGTACCCTCCAATACAGAGCAGTAAGGTTTCCCCTGAGCCCTCTCCTCTTGGAAATACTGCTTCTATCAGGGAAGTGTGTGACAACATTTTTCTGGGAATAAAGGCACAATTTCTATATTCTGTCTACAGTTTGTCCTCAATAGCTATTCTGCACTGCTGTGAAAGAAGTTAAAATCTTGTTATAGCCATAGGCTGCCTTTTTAAGCTCTTTTAAAAATGTTCTTTGCTACTGCTTGTTCAATTCAGGTTGGTTTCTTAATGTTTCTGCTTAGGCAAGCAATGACTATAGCAAACACATTACTGATTTTTCAGAATGGTTGTGGAAAGATAAAATATGAAAAAGAGTAATAATTTCGGGTTGAACATAAGATTTTACTAAATTGAAAAACTTTTTCTCTTATCATTAATCAGGGAAAGTATTAAAAGACCCAAAAAGATAAAGGAAGAAAAGAAGCAGTGGTCAGTCACATGACTGCAGCCCTATGTTGAACTCTTTAATTGAGAAGATGTCATCTTAGAATGTTTCAATATTTTCCAACTTTTTAAAATAAAGTTTCAACTGTATTTGTCAAAAATGTGTAACATGTTTTGACTCACTCTGCCTTCCATTTTTTCAGTCAATAAACCATTTGCCTGGAAGATGTCAGTCAACTACATTCACAACCTTTTAGAAAGCCCCAGCTCATAAGCCAACATCAGCACACAGGTACATGGCTCTTGGTCTCTGGAGAAACCACACAGGAACTATCTTTGGAGTCTTTTTTGGCCCTTGACATGTCTGCTTTTAAGTTTCATGCCAAGAAGACACCTCAGAGCTTCTAGAAAAGTAAAAAAAACTGAAAATGGGAACGACTTTAAAAGTAGAGGTGCAACCGTAGCGAATATTTGTAAACAATTCCTACAGCATTCTTGGCATCTGGCTGGCAATTTCATATAATCAGATTTCTCCTTTAGTTCCTGTTATGTTAATTGATTGGTTTGTAGTTCTGAAAAATTGCAGCTCACACTCTGTTCAGCTTCCAGGTTCAGGCTCATTGTTTTAAAAACTGCACTGTGCAATATGGAAAGCTGGGCTTTTTAATGCAGGTTTTAACAACTGCAGTTAAATTATTTGGGGTGGGGGGAAAGACATATCCAAGGATAACACCTGTTTTGATGCAATTAAAGCCCTACAGCAGTATATGGATAGAATACTTCTAGAAAACCTTGCTTTATAGAGTTTAAAATGATTACAGGGCCAAAGGCGTTGCAAGTAGTTAGTCCCAGGAAAATAGATTGGTAATGATGGAAACAGATTGATTTCAGCTATTGCCCAGGTGTAATGGAAGGTGTGTGATGGTGGCATTTAAAGACACAGAAGAGCAATTAGAGAGACAGGTGCTGCTTATGCTGAAACTTGCCTGTTGTGGTGTACACAAACTGAGGTAAAATTGCTGGTGCAATGCAGTGGCTTTAAAACAGGATCAGTTAAGTTATTTTTAAAAATGATAAAAAGTGTTACTTGGTTCCTCTGTCCTTTCCTGCACTGGTGCCCCTTAGCAACTGTCTTTGTGAAAGTCATAAATTCAGAATAAATCAAATACAGCGCAAGCCTCCCCAGAGCAAACTAAGCTTCCCATTTATTTCTTTGCCAAGTGCTCACCTGAAGCAAACAAGTGCAGTTCTTAAGTTTTTACAACTCAGCCTGATGTTTTCCTAGAGAACATGAGGAGATGTAGGTCCTTGCTTGCAGTGAGATTTTCCCCCCTTGTCTTCTGTGTTGGCTTGGCATTCACTCTGGGTCTGGCTTAAAGCATAATATTTGAGTGCCCCAGGCTTGGATGTTGTGCATCCTCTTTCTTCCCTCTTCCCACACTCCAGACTGGTCGTGTTCTCTCTGCTCCAGTCCAGGTGGACAGGGCAGAACTTGAAGCCCTGTGTTGGGAGGAGATTCAAAGCAAAGGAAGGGGGAAAAGGGAATATGGTGTGGGAAGCTAGTGTGGGAGAAAGGGAGGTGCCATCAAGGGTCCAGGAGAGGCTTTGGTGCATCAGGGAGAGCTTCCGCTGCCAAGGCTGCAGGAGCTGGGGTACTTGAGGTCTGCACTGCAGAGTGCAGACCCCTTTTGCCAAAAACTTAAAGAAATCTATGCAAAAATAGCCATGCAGTTTCTGCGCTCCCTGAAGTCCGTGTCTGCAGCCAGGCACTACTCACTGTTTACTACTCACTGTTTATTCACACAGAGAACACTAGAAGTTGTTTACGGATTTAGTCTTGAAAGTTAATTCAAGAGCTTTACAAAACCACTAATACCACCGTGTTCTCCAGCTCTTAATACTGTAATGAATTACTGTAATAAATGTGAAGTTTTTGGTTAATACACTATCAACAGAGTATGCTAAGAAACAATAGAACTCAACTAACAAAAAAGAAAATGCCCTCCAGAAAAGTCCCATTAACCCCCTGCTTGGATTTGCTCCAACCACACATGAAAAGTGTCTAATCTTTGTATTAAACCTGACGTCTGCAAAGAGTCATGTCAATTAACAGTGCAGAAGGAAAGTGGTAAAAACACGTGCTGAGAGCTACCAGTTTAATTTTGGATAATTTTTTGATTCACTTGCTCTGAGCATAGCTGTTCACTTGGCTTTGTTATATCCAGTTGTTTTAGCAGTGAGAAAAGGCAAGATTAAGATATTGTCTCTCCAATTAGAAAAATCCTGGGTGGGCAAACATGTAATGGCTCTGCTTTTAGGTGGGGTGGAGGGGTCACTGACTAGATTAAGACAGAACGAACTAAATTTATCTGTGATAATACTGTGTTGGTTTTGTTGGAGTTAGGGCAGGGATTGTTTTGCCCCAGTATGTGTTGCTTCCTCCCTTCTTTAATGAATTAGAGGGATCTGTCAAGGTTTAATCCAATTACTGATGACATTGGAGAAAAGAGCAGCAGAAGTGGGCTGGATGGAAGAAATGTATTAACACAGAAAAATCTCATCTTTTCCCAGATCAGTGAGCAGAGAACAAATCCTGGGAATTGTCAAGTGCCTCTTCTTTTGGTTCTTCAAGTCATTCGGGGTTAATTGGTCCATTTGTAATAATTTAACTGATAAAGACACAGTAAATAATGAACTTCTGGTTGCAGTTCTTAATATGAATTTAAAGCAACTTTTTTTTTCTATCCAGTTTGCATAGGACTTAAAACATAATGATAGAAAATACAGTTTGGGTTAAAGAGGCATCCGTTATGAGCTATGTTTGCAAGACTCCCATGAAATAAAGAAAACAGAGTTATCCAGAGCCACCAACAAGTTTGGTTGCAAGGGTTTCAAAAGGGATTATTTAGAAGATAGAATATTGCTAATATGGTTAACTTGTTCATTCTGTTAAAATGAACCATTTTTAGTTACTTTCTTATTGCCAATTGTTTTTATCCTATTTGCAAGTCTAACATATGCACATAATGTTAAGTGAGTAGCACTTAACTTGCTGCCCTGTTGTATTTAGGATTTTGCTTCGCTCTATATGTGGGTTGTCTGATGGGACTGATGGTTTGTGTTTCTACTTCTTAGGTTCAGGCAGCTACAAGAATGAAAAGTTTGAGCAGTTGAACAAATATGAATAAATATCCATTCAAAAAGCATGCGTGTGACTTTCCCATTTTTCTTTCCCTTGCGGGGATATCCTGAATCAAGAGGTGCACAAACGCTGACAAAAAAATGAGAGCTCAGATATTTGTCAATGCTGCCGGGGTTCACACGGCTTTGCTCACCCTGGTCCCCTCAAACAGCCTTCCTGTTCCCTGCATGGTTTAAACGGGGATTTATCCCCTAACAGGGCTGTTTCCAACAGCTGTAATTGCTTAAGATATGCAGATCTCTCATGCCCATGATCCACTTGAACACCCTTTGAAGTCAGTGAGTCCCATGGGGGTATGAAGCTATGAAAAAAGTGAATCCCAAGCCAGGTCTGGGGAAGGTGTTTCGCCTTCCTGTCAGGGGCAATGGTCTGACTGTCATGTCTAGCATTCACTGCTGTGACTTTTGGCAGTTTCAATTTAATTCATAGGCGATAATGAGGCTGGTACAAGCCCGTGGAAGAGGTCTTTTTGTGGCTGTGCTGCCTCTTTTAGACAGCTGGTAAAAAAATGCATTTTGTACTTATGAGTGATGTCTGTTCTGTTACTATATTTAAAGACTAATAGACTTTTAGAAACACTGCCTTAGCCAGCAGGATTTAACTTCATTAGTTTTGAAACAGGAGAGAAATGTTAGCCACTGTGCAGTCTTTGATTATGCTCTGGGGAATTTCCTAGGCTTAAATTAACCACAGGGGAACTCTTCTCTTGTACTTTGAATGCCTGTGAAACATATTGAGAAATACAGGGGAAAAATAATTATAATTTTGAAATGTAAAAACTATAAGGTTCATCTTATGTATAATCCCTAGTGCACAGTAAGTTCTGTATATTTGGTATTCTTGCAGCATTTATGTTAACTATACCATTTATTTTATATTTTGTTTTGGCTTTATAAAAAGTCACACCACCAGCAATAGGATCTGACCATAAAGGGACATTCAGAAAACTACTATTTCACCAGACTCAGTTTAAATTCAGGAGGGAGATAATTTATCCACTAAATGTCCTGCCTTATCCATGGCATCATTGGAGAATTACTCTCCAGAATCACTTTCATCTCCCAGCTGCTGACAATTTAGCAGTGCTTCTTGCCTTTAATTAATCTCTTCGAATCTACATGTATAAGGTCAGTGTCAATGACTTTGGCAGAATGAGCAGAAATTTTTTCCAAAAAATACGTTTTGGAAGATGCGGGGTCATTGCAATCAAAAGCCTTCTTTAACAGGTTTTTTATTTTATACTTCGAAAATATGAACTGAAAGTTTGTTTACAATTTCATATATCAACAAAGATTTCTGTAATTTCATCTCTAAAAATGAAAATTAGCCAGTTTTGGTTTTCTTTTCATATGATTATTTCTTTTTATCTCCTCATTACACTAATTTCAAATGGAAAATTAAGGGTGTAAGGCAGACATAAGGAATTAACACATCTAAAGGTGGAGAAATTGCCTCTACTTCCTCACAGAAGAGTTCGCAAAAAAAATTATAAAAAAATCTTGTGAATTTGTTCTCTTGCATTCAGCCTTCTTAAAAATGTTTCCCTCTTTTGGACTGAAAGACAAATTGAAGAAAATATGAAAATCCATACTTTTAAAATTAGTATTTTTGCATTGCCAAACCCGACCTAATCTTCAAATCAACATGAACTTTCTAAGCAATGCAAAAGAAACACAATTTCACTGTTCAAAAATAGTGTCAAAATAAATTAAACTGGTAAAAATTTTCCTTTATTTTCTTCATTTTCTTAAAGTACCTGTCCAACAGGTACAGAGCCTGAGGAGAAGCTGAGTTTTGCACTAGACAGCGAAAGAAACAGGGGAAAATGTGTTTCTTCTCAAATTGCGCATACTACCTAATGCAGAAACATCTACCTAATCCCTAGACTGCTCTTTTTTTTTTTTCTGTGTTGTAGAGACACTTGCTAAAAGTTTTACTACCTTTTCTCTTGCCTGATCTTCTGCTAAAATTTGAAGCAAAGAGTCCAACCATCTTCTCACAAGACACATGTGAAAACCACAACCCTAAAAACCAGATCTGTGTGTATATCCTGTGGAAGAAACGTGGTATGTGCCTGGACCCCCACAACAGGTGGATGCAGCCTCTGCCTGGTAAAAACAGGACATGTCTCACATGGCAATATCTAGCAAAAGGAAAATCTCAGCATGAATGACAGACCTATTCTCTGCCAGTACTGGGGGAAATTGTTCTATTACAATGCAGATGAATGCCAGTCAGGTGCAGAGAGAGCATGGGTCTAAAGATGTCCAATCTGTGCTGTTTAAGCATGTTGGGCTAGTTGCATGCCTCCTTCATTTAGTTATCCCTCTGCATTTTCGTAGCTTCTCTAATTTCTTGTGATCTGTGCCCTTTTTGGACAGAATTCACATTGCACTTAGCTTTTACCTAATGTTTATCCATTTATGGCTGCCAAAAAGATGGTATTTCACCATTTTCCAGACTACAGGCTATATAGAAGTTGGCTGCCATTTTCTCCTGTTGGGGTAATAGGAGATGCTTCTGGCAGTCTTCATCCACACCTACACTCCTATTTCAGTACAATATCCTTTCAGCAGCATGCAGGCTTCAGACTAGACTTGGCAATCCTTTTTTCTGAGAAAAGGCTAAACCACAATACCAAACGAGAAAAAGAGGACAGCAATACATTTTTCAAGAGTGATTTGGATGGTCTGGGGTGGTTTATGACTTCATTGTCATTATTTCAGCCTCACACATACCTGTAAGGTAAGATGTACAATATTGCCTCTATTCTAGACATGGAAAAACAATTAGTTGATTTAATTCAGTCCTAAAGAAGAATGATTCGACACTTGATCTTCAAACCAGAACTTCATTATTCCTGGCTTTATGAGGAGTCTGTAGCTGCAGCTCAAATAACATACCTTTCCCTATCGTGCCCCTGCACAAAGAAAAAAATTTATCAGAAAAAATATAATCCTTGACCTGGAAACCAGATTAGAGAAAATCTGCAAAAGATGGGAATTTGTTACGTAACAGGTTTTCAAAACAAGAATAGCCCTAATTTACTCTACATTCAGTTAAAAACCCAGTGAAAAGATAGGGAAAAAAAATCTTTCAGCAGGGCACATTTTGTAAGAAAGATATAATAGGTGGAAGAGACCAGAAAAATAGGATAAAGCACAGGAAAGAATGAAGACATGTATTTGAATGCGACGCATTGTGAGATAAAACGATCCATGAGCTTGGGTTATGTGTGCTATTTAGAAATAAAGACACTGGAATACAGGGGCCAGAGTGGAATACAAAGGGTCAGCTGAGACACAAAGGTATGTGTGCAAGAAAGAAAATGGTCAGTATCGAGCTTTATCAGAGAGATCCTGGGATGGAGTTAAGACAGTGTAACAGAAAAGCACAGTGAAAGAAGAGACTGTGAAAAGAGTACCAACTATGCTAAAATAAATATTTCTTTTTTAGATGCTGGAGAGCGATATGGTCATGTAATCTGCATATTGCCATCACAGTTGCTATAGCGAGTGTAATGTACTGTATTTTTTTACCACCAGGGAGACTGTTGCAACAGACAGGGAGCTACATTAGGAAGTTGTGCTTAACAAGTCATGTGTGATTTTACTGTCAAACTGCAAAGTGCCGTTCTCCTATGGAAGAAGGCTGCGAGTACTTTCGAGGAGTGGATAAACACCACATGATGCAGCTTTCTGGGAAAAACAGAATCCTTTGAAGCATTTCCAGCAAAATCCTTGGAGAGGCAAAGCATATTTTCAGATGCATGATTCTAGGTTAAACAGCTATGTCCCCCACTTGTTTACAAAGCAGCTCGACAGCTGCTGTGAGCCGCTGGCCCCCTTTGGACAGACAGGATACATTTGGATCTGTCACAGCGAGCCATGGTGTGCCTTTGCTGCATTACTCTGCAAAGATCTCATCGGAGATCTGCTGCTGGCAACACTAAAAGCTTCACCGGCTTTAAGAGCAGCAGATGATTCGTTTCACCTCCACTGTAAGCTTCCTTGTTGATTTTAGCGCTACAATTTGGGGAAACGTTTTCAGTGGCGAAATTTGTCCTGTAAAAGCTGCACCCTGCTTTATGCATGAGGAATAAATTATAAAAATAAAGAGAAGCAGCTAGTTGTTGACAGGGAATGGGTTCTTTAACAGAAGTGGAAAAAAGACCTGAAGTCTGTTTGAACACAGAGATGCAGTGTCCAGTTTGAAATGAAAAAGTTTCATTAAAAGAGCAGAGCAAAATCAGTGTTACATCTGTCCTTCAACATTTGGGAAATCAGTCTGAGATATGCAGCTCCTGAGCTGTGAAGCCCAGCCATAAGCTCCTGAAAGTGCTGCTGGAAACAAGCCCAAGCCAGGACACCATGTAAACACCAACAGGACAGCCTGTTTTGGAGAGTAGGGGCAGAGGTTTAAACTTCACCTTGCAAATGAAGACACATGCCTCAGTATGGCACTGCTCCTGTGGATGGATCTAAAAGTGATTTGGCAAGCTCAGTGCACCTCTCTACTCAGAGAAGTAGTGCTGGTCCCAAAAAAAGGACTGATTGGCAATTCCCCTTTCTAGTTCAGGCTTCCCTGTTCCTGCCATGGCCATGCTGCTGCTGGGGAGAGAGAGGGAAGCAGGACAGTAGCAGCACAACTGGACGGGGTCACCTGCCTCCCACTGCACCTCTCAGCAGTGTGTGCCTGCTGGCACAGCCCAAGGATGGATGCAAGGGAAAGATCTGGGGCTGTCTTAATGCCCTGCTTGGTTTTCCTGCTAAACTGCTCATGATAAATTCTGGCTTCGTCCAGATAAATATTGCTTGTCCAGCAGCTCTTTTGCATCCCCCTTACGAAGGCTGCAGTGGTCCTTTACCCTATGCAGTATGCTGTTTGATACCTTTAGGCCTATATAATATCTCAGTGTAGGTACTGCTGCTGCTTACCTCCGTGCAACATATTCCTATGCTCTTCTTCCCCAGCAATGTTTTCCCTCTAAACCAAGGCAAAGGAAATCAGTAGAGACAATAAATCTCTCTCTCTTCTGAAGAGGGTGGCAGCAGACCCTCTGCCTCTGAAGCCCACAAATCACAGGCGGCTGGTCCCTTGCAGTCAGCAGCAATATTGTTTCCTTTGCCCTCCTTACCACAGACTGGTCACAGCAAAAATTATTACTGATGGCATCTGACAGTTCTACATCGCGTTTTGACATTAGCTTTTAGTTACTGGTTCTTTTTTAATAGCTGCCGGTGTGTTCAGTCAAATACCTGTCTGTCACCACGATCAGACAGACCTTAATGTGTCTGCGTTATGGAAGAGGACCTCGGCGTCGTCGCAGCACTTTATTATAGCCCCAGTGTAGCTTTTTATCACAAATTCCTCACGCGTAGCTGTCCCTGCTCCACCACAGAAATCTTCCAAGTTGGCAGCTCCGATGTCTGCTGCCATTAATCTTCTCCACGCTGTGGAGAGCAGGTGATTTATGGCAATTACCTGCTCTGATGCAGCAGAGCTCAGGTGAGTTGGGTTGAATCATCATTGCTGGTATGAGTCTTGTCCCCAGGCAGCCCAAGGATGCAAAATACGCCTCTGTACACCTGTGTTTACTTTCCTCTTTAAGCATTATGCAGTTAAACAAGGGGAAGGAATATGCATTTTAATCACAGTTTAAAATAGTGGTGGTGCACTGGTAAGTGGAAGGTTAAACACTTTGACAGAGGTTCAGAGTTAAAAACTGTAATCAAGTGTCTTTGCTAGTTTTGTGAAAGCATTATATTCCCAGGAATGCGATAAAATGCACATCTTTCACCCCTGATTTCCCAGACTAAGTTCTAGTTTTAATTTTATGCATCATTCTCAGGTTTTACTCCTGATTTTGTATTTTTTAAAGTGACAGGGGCCTGGAATGGTGCACGGGAAATGAAGGTTGTGCCAAGCTGAGATCAGCAGTGATGCCTTGAGCCAATTAAGGAGCAATGTTAATGGGCTCTCTGTGAATCCTCCTAAGCCTTCCACACCAGAAAGGATGATGCCCACAACACAGGGCTGAGCTGAGCATTTAAAGCCTAGAGAAATAAGAGCAGATTTTCAAGTCTTCATTATTAAGCAGCTTCCCTACTGGTTGTGTTGAAAGGGAAGTGTCTCCATAATAGGAAGACACAGAAGTGATTTTTTCTCTTATGAAGATTCATATGGGTGCATGAGTGTGTGTGTGCAGGTATGTGTTACAGCATTGCAACAGTTTATATCCACTGGGAATTAAGCTGACTTCTACATTTCTCTTTCTTTCCTGCTGCTTTTATTTGTTTAATGTCAGCAGGGAAAATGGAAAGTAAGATGAATCTTGTGATTAGGCTTGTGTATAGAGGAGAGGAAGTGAATTTAGGAGGGAATATGTGTATACAGCAGGCTGAGTGCATGCACCCATTTAGAGAAAAGCTGCAGGAGGGAGTGGGACCAGCTGCTGGAGGAGGAGGGGCAGAGGAGGAGAGGCATTGGGGAACCTGCACACGGAGAGGTTTGGGGAGAGTGGCAACTGGCCCATGACTGCTGAGGTGGGTCTACCTGCCCTGCTGTCCCTCTTTGTTTTCATGTGAGAAATCACAGTGGTGAATGGCAACTCAGCAGCAATACTGATGTGGGACATGCTTATTTGGGAATAAAAAATGGCTTTTTCTTGCTTAGCTTGAGTTGTTTTCAAAGCAGCCTAAGTTAAGCTGGAAAAATGTGGTTGTTCTGGAATGCAAATCTGTGAGTGCCTTATAGGAATATAAATATAGTATGTTATCTTGCACTGTTGTAAACTCCCACACAGACAAGCCCGGAGGCAAGTGGAAAAAATGAAGTCTGGGCCATTCATGATACCCCTGGCATCAGCTCCAGTCACACGTGGGCATGTGGGCAGCTGGAGCTGACATATGCTAATAGAGATTAACATATGTGTGTGGAGCTCGGCCACACAGAGCTGCAGCACAAAGAGCCTGGTCCAAGGGACCTTTACCAGTGCATCCTTTGGCCACTGAGCTTTCTGTTAAATGCTGTGTGTGATCTCACAATGTATGAGCTGGACTTCAATTATCCTTGTGAGTTCCTTTCAGCTCAGGATATTCCATGTTTCTATCAATATATAGCAAACCTGGTGCCACCTTTAATGTGCAGCCATGGTTTTCCTCTGTGATGCTTTGAAAGCCCAGGTTTGGGGGGTTACAGCCTGCTCAGAACAGGTGAATTCAGAGCACAAAGGAGATTTTGGGCTACATTTCTTCCCACTGATTGATTCCTGTGAGAAGACCACACATGCCCTCCCAGCTATAGGACTGATGGCTTCCAGCATCCTCACTGCTTTGGGGCTTTCAGGCCTGTTGTGATATTTGAGGCCGCCCAAAGTAGCTGGGTAACTGTGCTCTCAGAAGCAATTCTATTTTTTAAACACTTCACTCTTTTAGCTGTCTAGGGCCATCTCCAACCTGAAGCCCTGTCATAATCTGGTGGCACGCTGGAGCTTGTTTACAAGATAAACTAACAGCTGCTTTCCTCTCATCTGCTGCTCCTGCTTCGAACTTGAAATAGGAATTATCTGTGTGTGTCAGAACCAGGAGAGTCAAAGCCTCCTTGGAGATGCCCTTTGGGCCTCTCTTTCTGCTACCTTGCAAACATATTTCTATTTTCAGAGATGGCAACCCTGCACCTAATCTTCCACAGGCACATGTATTGCTCCCAGGGAGGAATGTTAGGAATGAAGGAACTGATTTTTTTTAACCCTCCCTCCATGGGTTAGCCCACTTCTGCTTATCAGCCTACCTCAGCACTTGGTGTTTGAAATCTGGATCAGAATTTTTCAGCTTTCAGGTCCTATGCATAGTTTTTCAGCAATGGCCTCATTTGCTTTCAAAGCAGCTGAGTGAAAACGCATCCATTTTGGTTTTTGTGCATCTGTAGGCAGAAATATAAGAGGAGCGGTCTTATTATTTTTTTTCTGAACTGATGTTTAGTGACTGTATTAAAAGGCCACACACAAGCTCCTCTCTTATTTGCATATCAATAGTTAGCCTATTAGAAGCCAATGGAGTGAGGGTCTTGCAGTACATACCCTCTCACAGCGTGACGCTCAGACTTCCCATGACATCCTTTCTTCAGCTTTCATGTCAGTGAATATTATATTGTGATGCCTTGAAGCCAGGATAAACCGGGGCCGTTAAATGTTCAGATGTATGCTCAATCTGTGAAGCTCGCAGCTGCTCCACTCTTTTGATAATGCTAGTAAGCAAAATTAGTAAATAAAATAAATGCTTAAGGTTCATTTGCTGCACACCCCAATACATGAATGAGAATAGAATCGAGGACATCAAAGAAAAATAAAAAACAGGCTAGTAATAACTTGTTCCCCTTAGGCTTACTGCTTAACCTAAATGTTGTGTTAAAGGGATAAAGGGGTGAACTGAATTATTATACATAGTTAAAAGCCAGGAATGAGATTTGAGATCACACCCCTGTTAGTAAGATCAGCATTATCTCCATAAGACAAAAAACAGTAAATATTTAGCTGAGAAAATGTGTCATGTTTAATAGATTCACAAATTTTGCATATTATTTGCCTACACAGGTAAATAATAACATCCTGAAGTGGCCCATGAGGCTGGAACAATGTCACCCTCCTTCCCTCCTGCTCCCCCCAGTCCTTGCTTATTTTGGTGCCCTGAGAAGGGGCACATCTGCCACGGCCGCCTGTGGTTGAAATGAGATAGGAAGGCTCCCTGGGAAAGGAAGTTTTCAAAGAGATCTGAAGAGCAGAGAAGAAACCAAACCCAGGTGCTCATCTCCCCATGAAGGGAGTGGTAGAGGGATGGAGGTGAGGTGATTGGAGGACACCATCAGCTCATGGTGGCTACGACTGATGAGGAAGAGGACAGGAAGGTGGCAGGTGTTCAGAGGAGAGGGGTAAGAGGGCTGAGGCCACCTACTTTGTTTGAGGGAGGGAATGTGAGGGGCTGGGTGGGGACTCCCAGCACATATGCCACATTTGTAGGGAGAAAGAAGGTGGCTCGAGTAGATTGTCTCAAGGGTCCCACCCTTCCAGAGCTGCAGCATCCCTGAAAGATCGCGGCCACCTTTCTCTCTCTTGCTAGCCTGTGGATGGAGGAGGGGAATACTATTTTATGTGCATACACTGCTAAATCATACTGCTGCTGGATTAAAATGTTTGAAGATGTACATCCCAGAGGCTCTGTGCTTGAAAAAATATTCCTGAAGGAGGCTTGCAGAGTTGGACTAATGAGGTAACCTCAAATGACAGTGACCAAGGAAATGGCCAAAGGAAAAATACTTGTGGGATGACCCTGTGGCACACGTGTGGAAACAAATGTCCCAAAGAGGAATGCACTGAGAAGCTCCTCGTGAGGGTCCACACACGCTCAGAGCTGTAATGCTGAACTGCAGCTATTGCCTTCACTGCCGTGAGTAAGCATGTCAGAGAAGCCCCAAGAAGACTTCAGAAAATAAAGGTACTACTGCTCCAGTCACTGGCTGGTCCCATGGCAGAAAACTTTATTCCAGAGAACTGAGATTAAGCACATGAATTACTTGACCTAGAAGAAAAGAGCTACTTTCTGTGAGGGGAACATGCAGAAGAATAAGATTAATTAATTACTGGACATGATACCACTAGAACTGCTGATTGGAAAAGGCTGCATTGCTCTCTCATAGCCTGTGCTTCTTAAGTATGATATGACTCACACCCTGCAAAATATTCACCTCTATTTAAACCCACCCTCTCTTCTTTATTATAAGGTTAATTAATTAAAGAAACCCCTCGTAGTAGGAGTATCAATGGCAGAATAATGGATTGCCTTGGGAAAGGCGATCAGATAAGCTGGAGTCTTTGACTCACACGGTGATGCAATAGTATGAAAAATAGGATCCAGAAATAGACACTTATATTTAGGAATATCTTTTCTCATAAGAAGGGACTGACTGTAGCCAAAACCTGCTTAATGCAGAGAAAATGGAGCAAGAAAGCAGAGTATTATTGTGATTAATACTGGGATTGAAGACTGTGTTCTAAAAAATAAAAATACCACCTGAAGTTAAAAGTTAATTCATCAAATTTCTCCCATCTACAGTAGGTGTTTGAGTTCCTTTTGTCTCTCCGGAGTTTGAATGTACCACTCCAGTGTTAACACTAACTCTTAATCTGATTTTATGTATGCTTTACTTTACACTCTATGAGTTCTCATTAAAACTCAAAATGTATAAATTTAAACACATGCTTAACTCTTTACAGAATAAGCATTGCATATTGTGAAATGCGTAAGATATAATACAGCTGAATTAAAATGACAACAGAATTCCCAGCTGGATTTTCCTGGTCACTTTTTTTATTTTAATACAGCTTTAAAGACTGTGCTACATGTTAAAACCTTAGTTGGAATTTTAAAACAGAACCATGCCTGAAAAAAATACCCTTGACATATGCAATTAATTTTCCCATTGTGAAGTTAGGCATGAGTAACTTGGAGTTGTATGAAATGTATTTGAGAATTTATCCCAAAATTTCCCAAATCTTATTGATAAACCGTTCATCAGGAATGCTCAGTGTGGCATTTCGGATGTTCCTCAGCTTTGCCCTGGAAGTAAGTCACAACATTCACCAGACTTTAAAAAAAAACAGTCACTGATATTCCTGTAAATCTCATAACTCTCATGAGCTTTTCTGCCAGTGCACTCATCTCCTGTATTGCCAGTGGAAATAGAATATAGAGATGTGAACAATCTTGAAGCAAAACAAATTAGAAGGAATGCACACAGGTAATTTCTAATATATACTCACCACCCCTAAATTAGAAGCAGAGGAAGATGTCCCACCCTGGCTCCAAAGAGAGGACCATCAGACATGGACACTGTGGCCACAGGAGATATTTCAGAGCAGGGCATAGGAAATCTTGTAAAAAATTATCTTAATGATCTACTTCTAGGGAAAATACAACTTTCATATCTGTCTGTGTAGCCATTGCCCTGCACCATGGGAGTGTCGGTCTCTTAATTTTTCTGTTTCATCTAATATCAGTATGGAGATTTCCATTTCTCAGGGAAGTGCATAACTTTGTTTTTAATCCTGCCATGCTGTTGGCCTCAGTGATGAGAATCTCATTCACAGCAATCTCACATTATATTCCTCCTTTTCCTCACCTGAGTGTGTAAGCAGCCCGAGCAATGCAGAGTGGCTTCTGGTGGCTGCATTCAGATATGATGTGCTGATAGCACGTAAAGAGTAGATAAAATAACAGACCTTGAACACAACTACTCTGCATCTGTATATTAGTTGCCATTTAAGCCAGTTTTGAATCCCCTTTGGCAAATCCCCAGAAGGACATAGAAGGAACGACAGATGCTGAAGCACGGTGCGAGGGGGACCTGCGTCAGCCCTCCTGGCATGGAAAACTCCAACTTCAGATCTCAAAAATCTGGTTTCAAGAATTAAATCATTCAGTCGGGAAAGAAATGAGACTGAGGATGGAAAAAATGAAAACAAAACACTACTTGGTCATAGGATCAAAGGAAAATTAATACCAAAGAAAGGATTAAAAATTAAGAGTGTTTGGGGAACATTGCTTTTGCACAATACCTCTTGGCTATAAAAGACAGAATTAGAAAGCTTTCATGGAACTTCAGGCCAGAAGGGGACCATTACGATCAGTTGCTCAGACTTTCACTCTGCTGTGAAGGATGCTGATGCAGCCAGCTTTGCTGCGAGGCATCCCTGGAGGGATGGCAGATGGAGCGCTGAACCTGCGGCCTCTCGGCCAGTGCCACACTCCGAAGGCTGGAGGTGAAGCAGGCAAGGGCTTCCTCCCACCGTGTGTGCAGACCCTGCTTGGATGCTTGTCTCCATGTGAGTATTTCCCCTCTCCCCACGGCTGCTCTCTGGGCTGCCATGACCTTCTCACCTCTGCCCTAAGCTGTTACCTGCCCCCTTTGCCCACTTAGCCAAAAAGTGAGAGACAAAGCATTGCTTCACAAAGCTTCTCCAAAACCCTATACCTTTTGGCTGCTGCTTGCTTTTTTGAAAAGCAAGGACAACCTGTGTGCTGTTAGGGGTGGGAGGCAGGTGGGGTTAGGCTGCTCCATGGCAGCACAGATGGAAAAGACCTTTTTCTCACTTGATTTGCTTTACTTTGATTTGTCTTCTCTTCTAAACGTGCACAAATCAGGAAAGGACTTGTAGGTGCTACATTTTGTCTGTGTAGTCTGTCAAGACCTAATCAGAGCTGTGGTTTGGTCTGCAGGAATCACTGGTGGGACCTCCAGGGCTTCCTGTGCCTTGTCCCGACTGTGTGCTTCTGCTGCCTGTGCTCCCGAAGCAGCACCTGCCATGGAAAGGGCTAAGGATTTCTGTGCTTTTTCAGCTCATTGTGGTGTTTTGCACATTCCTCTTAACCAGTGCAGTGAAGATTTTGATGAAGGAACCACATTTTTATATTTAGCAATAACAGATTTTGTCTTCTATTTTACAACACATGCTAACAGCTGTTTACAAAGTAGTGATGGTGGAATGCAGTCCAGTGGGTGTACTGACTATTCATTTATCCAGAGGGATTACACTGTGGTGAACAGCATTTGGACTTCAATTTAGTATGCATCCAGCCGAATTATGCGATTAGCTGATATGCAATAAACCAGAACAGAAACACATGCAGTCAAATGGTACCAGATAGAAAGCATATAATTCTTATACAGGGTCTTGTAATATTGTACAGGTAAATTATAAGCACATAGTTATACAAAATTTGGCTGTCTTGCCATATAGCTATACTTCTTGATGCACTGTGTACATGTATGTGCAGAGCAGCACTGACTTCACGTTCTTTATATTACTCATTAAATAATTTTATTTTGTTGTTTTACTTGAACTATACCACACAAAACAATGGCATAAAGCAATGTTTTAAAGTCACTTAAAAGAGGACATAAGGCTTAAAAGGCAGTCTTTTATTGAAAAATGTTTCAGAGAAAACTCCTCTCCCAGCAGAAACATCATGGTGATTTTCTAAGAACAGAGAGAAAGAAGTTTTTGGTTACCGTTAGGAATTTTTACAGTTACGGGGTCTGCCCTCTCCAGCCTCTCTGGCAATGCTGTCTCTCCCCTGGATGGAGGGGATGGGGACTGGAGGAGAGCCCACCTCCTTCCCCTGTCCTGCCACAAGGGAGCAGGGTGGAAAGAGCCCTAAGCAGAATTTTTGTCCCCAAACACCCCTAGCAGGATGCTGAGCCCAGTGAAGAGAGCAAATAGGAGAGGGAACCAAGCTGAGAGGTTTGTCACCCCACTGGAGGGTCCCGACTGTGGATTTCATTCTTTGTACCACTGTGAGGCTGACCACAGTCCTCACCCTCAGCCTGCTCCTCTTGAGAAACCAAGGGGTTGGCAGCTCTGTCCTATGGACCAGCTGTGGGCAGGAGCTGGGTATTGACATATCACGTGTATAAACCTGGATAAAATGAAATTGTAACTGAACAAACAGTGCACCCTAAATTCAGGGATGCTGCTTAATCCACCTGTGCATGACCATCCTGCCTGCACACAGGAGTAAGACCATCTTCACCCTCTGCAGCCAAGAGGGATCATGTTGTTACCTTTTCAGCTTTATCACTTTGCTTGATATTAAAGTGATCGGTGCTCTGGCAAAGCTCAGAAGGAAAGAAGCCTTTTCCTGTTTTCCTGTTTCAAAGGACACAAAGCATTGACCAGATTAAAGAAACAGTGAACAGGCACTGGCATGGTGATTGCTATTCATCCTCTGTGCTGTGTGAGGCCAGAGCCTTACAGGAAGTAGCATGGACAGAGGTAATTAAAACTATATGGATGTATATGACTAAGTAGGCCAAATCATGGCTGTAGGCAATTTCTCCAAAATGCTGCAATAGGAAAGTTCTTAGCCTCAACATGAGGCTCAGATTATGCAGGGACAATCCCATGTGATCCCAAGTGTGTGAACAAACAGACCTAGGTAAAAAAGTGCAATTTGTATTAACCATGCAACCAAAAATGTGTACAAATAATAATTTAAAACTTTATAATACAACTAATGTATTTGCAGTTGTTGTAATCATAAAAGATTGCTGAATAGCTTTCATTTTTTAAAGTGCTCTCCTTTCTCACAGATGAAAATAAGTTAGCAGCTCTCCATGTCTGCCTTTCAACAGCTTAAAAATTTGTAGGCTTTATATTAAAAAAAAAAAAAAATTCTTGCAAATATTTATCTAGTTTGTTTTTTTAACTTGGGTTGTGAATTTGCACCAATCCTTCAGAATAGCTGTAGTCCATTCTGTACATACCTGCCTGTATTAGTTTTTTCTATAAATTCATTTTTCTGGAAAATTTGAAGTAGATTTAAAAAATATTTTTGTGTATTTTCAATACAGAAATTTGAAGAAAAGGAGAGAGAATTAATGCCTATGAATTACACGATATTCTAAAACCATGTTTCCAAATGCATTTATCTGAATTCAAGCTGTGACTTAATAGCTGTAGCTGTATCAACACTGTATCAGTTTACCATAGGAGGGAAATATATGAAATGAGACATAACCTACTAAGGTCACTTCAGGGGCTATCACTGAGCGGAAAATGAATGCTAATATTTTCAGATTTAACATGGGTAAGCTAGTCAGAACCAATAGTTTGGGGCTGAATTCTGAAATGCCCTCGGTGAAAGCAATGCAAGGGGGATGGTCAGTGAGATGGAATTATTAAAAGATAGGGTGGAGCCAAGCCCAGCCATATGGTGAATGCCATAACCGGGGCAGACCTGTCATGGCCAAGCAAGCTGGGAAAGCAGGCGAAAAGAAATTGTCCTGAAAGAACAACATGCATCCCGCCATGAAGAAATGAGGGCAGAGGGCTGTGGGCAACGCGTTGGCCAGTGACTGACACTTGCACTGATGAAAGACAACACTGGAAGTTGAGCCCCGGCTATGCAAAGTTGATTAGGGTAGATGGGACCCTTCATCATGCCTTAAAAAATCATCACAGCTCAAAACACTCACTTCCAATATGCCTAATAAAACCCTCAGTTGTTCATGCAAGTTGGGTGAGTAACATGTCTATCAGCAAAATATCTGCATAACTCGCTGCATCAGACATAGCTGTTCAAAACATCCAAACCCCAGAGTCCTTTCTGTCAACAAAAGATGTGAGGGTCTTGCTGCTACTATGAGAGAAGCCTGAGACTTGCATTCTTAATTTTTCCTCAGTTGTGTATTTTCACGAAAAAATTGTACGTTAAAAAGCATAAACACGTTTGCATTTTGATAAGTAGTATAATCAACAGAGCCATTAACTAGATATTTAATTAACTATCAAAATTTTGTCTTGGTTATCAAATACTTTGTTAGCTGGATGACTCTCATGGGATAAATAACCTTAGTAACATTTACTTCAGGTGCTTTCTGAACTGAGGTCTCATACAGCAAATATTACCTGCCCCAGTGTTCCCCCAGTTTGCACTGGCACATTCTCCAGCATTCCTGGATCACCTACTGGTCACTAAGGTGGACCAAAATTGCTGGATATTCCTGAGCTGGTGTTGACTCCAGTTTCCTGTGTCCATGTAGTACGTGTTGCACCAATGTGGTCCAGTTCAGAGCTGGCTTGTCTAGTGCTAGTCCTGTGATCTTTGCAGCAGTGCATGGTATGCTACAGCTGATGCATTTTTATTATCTGTGTCTTTTTGACAATAATCAGATTTGTGAGATGTTTTAAAAATTCGGAAGTAACTCATGTCAAATTTTGGTACTTCTGTGAGCCTCTGAGAAGACAAACCTACTCTGTGCTAGGAAGACATTGAGGAAAATGTTGTTTTGCTACTGATCAGATGAGTGTATCTCTGCACTTGTAGAAATGAGAACAAAAATCAGTCAATTAAGCCCAGGAAGACAGGTCCTTGTTGTTATGTAACATTCATATTTTCACTGTACTCTTGGGCTCAGTCTTCCACCTAGCTCACACTACAGCTACTGACCCCATGCATGAGCATGCACCTTTCTTATATGTACAAATGTATAAATCCATTACACATTCTCACACCTAAAATCACTGAGGTTTGTTTATTAGGTTTCTGTTTCGGCATGATACAGGTCAAGTTGTCATGTTCATACAAGCAAATGATATGTAACTAGCACCGTTCTTTGCTATTTGAGCAAACCAGCACAAAACAGGTCGCACTTGTATTAATAAACTCTCTTCTGCACAGGGTGATTATATCCAAAAATACATCCAGAATTGGTTCCTGGCCACAATAGCTCCTAAACCATGACCAGAACCTGTTTGAAAGAGTTCTTATTGGCCTGGGCCAAAGTTCTGTTGGGGACAATTTAATTGTACAGCTGGTGGAACACCATAGCTGGAAAAAGGCCCAGGTATTATTTAGTTTCCTGGTATGGGTATAATTAGCCTGACTAGACACTGACCTATGAATAAAATACAGTTTTAAAAATAAAACCTCAGGAAAAAAGCATTCTGCTTAATTCTGATTTTTTCTTTGCAGCCTTATCTCTTTGTGTATTGTTTTTCATTTTGTAAACATTCACTTAGATCAGTTTCTTTGCAAATGCTACAATGTTGCACTGCTCTTTTGCTCAAACAGGAATTCTATTCAGCCATTCTTTTTTGTCTGATTTTCTATAAACTAGAAGCCTTTACAAGGTTTTGCTTTAAAAATTTATTTCTCTTTTAGTTTTTCTAGAGAAAATATACTGCCTTTCAGGTGGGGAATTTAAAAAAAGATTATATCTCTGTTAGGTTTTAATTTTTCTAGGAATAATCCATCCAGTACAGCTCAACATCTGTAAGCCTCAAGAGCAAGTTGTCATACTTCAGACAAGCACAGAGAAGTGAAGGAATTTTCTAAGAAGCCAGATATAATTTTATGGCAGTGAATTGCTACCCTATGAACACTGAGGAATTGTGGCGTTCCACTTCTCATTATGTATGCCCACAAGAGAAATATTAAACTAGGCTTTTCTTTGACTGTTGCCTTCGTTCGCTCTTTCTCTTGTACATACTTATAAAATAAAGATCAAACTTCCTTGAATTCTTTTTATCTGCTTTGAAGTCTAAGGAAAACTTTTTTGGAAATTCTATTTTCATCTCTGTGAATTTATTCTCTAATGCTTCTAACTTGTCAAATATGGACTGTGCTGTTCAAGGAGCAGTTAAGAAAAAAAGCCCATCTTTGAATCTACATGCATGGACAATCATTCTCACAATTCGTGAAAGCCCTCAAAAACGTGGAGCCACAATATACTCTTCTATTACCATTTCTTTTGGACAGTTCTGAGGCATGCCTGCTAGATTCTGTGGAAAGGGGAAAAAAAACAAGGTATTTTTTTTCTTCTTTTTGTCCAGTAAATTACTTTGAGTATGTAAAAGAAGCACATCCTACAGCTTTGGACATCTCTTTTAATAAAGAGGAAAAGAAAAATTATTTCTTTATTTTTTTCCATCAGAACTCCATTTTTGCCTAAAGAGTTGTTACAGGAGGACATATTGAATTTTAGAAGGATAAAAAGTATCCAAGCCAGAGCTGTTGCTCAAAGGTGGGATGACAGACATACTCCCTTTACCTGGGGAGGTGCAGGGGGTGTTGAGCAGGAGTCCCTTGGGTTAACAGAAAGAAGCCTGAATCTCTGGCTGCTTGGAGGAGCACAGAAGAGATACCATCTCCCGTAGTGGATGTTATCCTGTTCCAGTAAAGCAGACCACGTGAGGGCAGTCCTCAGGCAATGCCTTAATGAATCTAGAAAGAAACCTCTAATTAGAAGCCATGCATGCATCTCCTGCCCTGGAGGGCTTGGTCCCACAGCCCCACCTGCAACTGAGCCCTCCTACCCCAGGCAGGGTGCTGCAGCCTGGCCCCTTGGGGCATCTTGGAATGGCCCTGTGGGACGGGTCTGTGTCCCACTGCTGAGATTCAGCCCCATCCTTGTGGCTGCTACAGTAAATCCTCCTCCTCACTTTTGCCCACAAAACTGGCTTTACTTTCATATTTTCCGAAGCTCCTGAACCCATCTCATCCTAGACAACACAGTGCTTCTCAGCCCATCTCCTGTGACCTACTGGTGGCCTGAAATGAACCATCGAACCATCTTCCCATCTGTTTGTTGCTCGAGGCCAGCTGGGGCCTTTGAAGGAAACTCAAGATAAGGGCAACCAAAACCTTGTTTCATTTGGAGAATGAAAAACAATCTGATGGTCCTGGTGGAATCATGGGAGATGCACTGCATTTACAGTAAAACAGTACTGGGGGAAGCTTGTTGGCTGGAAAAGCAACTGAAGGGGCAGTGCTACTCTCTGAGGATGTCCACTCACCTCCCATTTCATGTGTCTGCAAAGGCACTTTTTTCCTTTGCAAGTGATGGTCTGAAAAAAGTTATTAATTGTTCCTAAAGATGGATGACACCCTGTTTAAAATCTTCTTGGGTCTGGAATGAATACAGATTGATCTGGGGCGGTCTTTATTTGAAAATACTGTTGTAGAAGTTGAATGGATATTATAGCTGTAAGAATTTCCAGAATAGCCATACAGATATTTCTGCTTTGCAAATGTACATATCTAATGATGGATGTGTAAATACACACACATTCTGTGCAGATCACATCAAAAGGCTGAAAATGGCAGGCTTTACATTTCTTAAGCGACAGGTCTTATGAGGCAAAGTAGCTAACTCAGAGATCTGAAAAAGCATTGTATCGATATGTTTTTGACAGAAAAAAATCCAAACATAGAAGCCTGCAGGTAACGAAGTGCTTAGTGCAAGATTTCAATTCTTAGCCTTGCACATATTATATTTCAATTTAATGCAGTAAAAGATTTTGCTCATCCTAAACTAGTGATCAGCAAGAAGGAAGTGTCTTTTTTCCCCCCTTTGAAGCAGGTGGTGATTGTTTTAAATTATTAGGGGCCTAAACTTGGCCACCATCCAAGATATGTCAGGAGCTTAGGTCCTCATCTCCAGAGTGGAGACACACACAAATATTTGATCAGAACATATTCTTCCAGCCTTGCTGACAGAGACAGACTCAGATGCGACAATACAGATTACAATTTTCTTTTAAAATCAAAGAGGTTGTGATTTTCTTTTGTTTTTTGGTTTTTTTCCCTGTCTTTTTTCCCATGGAAGAATTAGAACACGTTCAATCAGAATGGTGCAATGTGTCTCTGGCAAACAGGAAAATTCCTCAGGGATTTAAATTAAGAATAAAACAAGTGAAGAAGGGGGCAGCTCACAGCAGTGCATAGACACTGCCTCTTGTATGGTTTCACTCTTGTGTGTTTGATTGCCTGTGTGAGTTTTGCATCTTGTATATTATTGTTTATCAAAGAGCAATCAACGAGGAGAGAGATTAGAGGGGAGGAAGAAAGGAAAAGAAGAAAAGAGAGGAGGAGAAATCTTATGCATATGTGAGACCAAGGGATATTGCCTTTCAGGGTTCATGCACTGTTGTCTTTAATTTTTATGGTATTTGAAAAGAATGGTAATGAGTATCAGAGTTAAAATGCAAGGATTGATGATTTCAGAGAAAATACATTGCCCAGAATTAGCTAAGGCAATGGCCCCAAGGCTTTTCTAGACCAGTGAACCACCTTTAACCCTCAGCTGCCATGTGCCCTTTGAGGAACCTGCCAGGGCATTTTTCAAAGCAAGGCCCAGAGCGAATGTGCAAATTGCACTTTGCTGGAAACTTCCTCCTGGCAAATCAGGAAAACTACATTGAAAACAGCAGCATGGCATGTTTGGACACAATGTAAGTTAGTATATTTTTCTGTTTATTATCCAAGGGTTTTGGGCCACTATAGAGCCATGGGCTACAGTTTGTGGACCACTGAGCTATGGAACCAGTCCTCATTTCAGAACACCTCCCAGGGACTGTTCATCCTGCAGGGTAACTTCCCTACATTAAGAGTCCTCTTGGTAGGAAAATACAAAATAAGAAATTTTAAAAGGACTAGATTGCTGTGAGGTGATTTGCTTTTGCATATTGGGCTAGTTCAGCTGATGATGTCAAGCAAGTTTGCTGTGCTTTACTATTACTTAACTCGGAACCTGGAATGCTGATTCTTTCTGGAATCTGCTTTTAAAACTAATGCTCCCGAGAGTTATTTGACCTTGTAGCAAGGGCGAAGATGGTTTTGGTGATTTTGGTGATCAGCAAAAATAACCAAACCACTAAGAGAGGTTGTGGAGTCTCCCCCACTGCAGATATACAAGAACTGTCTGGACACAATCCTGTGCCGTGTGCTCTAGGATGACCCTGCTTAAGCAGGGAGGTTCGACCAGATGACCCACTGTGGTCCCTTCCAGCCATACACATTCTGTGATTCCATGATTTTTTTTAAGCTTGATGAAACAAACAGACAAAATTGCAAAGCTGGGTTAAAATTTCTTCCACATACTCATTTTGCTGGCAAGTATTTGAAGTGTGTTTGTTTGCTTACACAAAATCAGATTTGTTTATGTATGTTCAATAACCACCGATTGAATATCTAATATGACAAGTCAGGATGTGCTAAAATGCCTGCTTACCTTAGTAGATATATGGGACTAGGGTGCTCTTTCTATCCGATGATAATCAACTATAACATTATCCAACTCTAATGAGAGTGGGTGAAAGCAAAGAGGAATGCAGGAACAGACTAGGAGTTTTGAAAATGAAGATAAGTAAACCTGCAAATTTGGTGGGCATGATAATGCAAAGCATTAAGAAACTGGCTTGCAGTCTGTGGTAGCAGTTTGTTTTGGTAGCAGTTTGCTTTCGCTGACCTGACATACTGACTGTTCATGGACCACTTAATATAATGACAATGCTGACCTGAGATCCTTCCTGTGAGGCACAAGAATGAAAGAGGAACAGCCTTCCCATTGACTTTCCTTAATTTTGTGCATTCGTCAGAAACCAAACATTTTGTGAGGTATTGATTTGTGTTCCTAGTTTTCTCAATCCTTAATGATATAATACCATGTAAAACATTTTAAAGAAAATGTTGTAATCTTATATGAGAACAAACTGTTCTGTCAATAAGTAGTGTTAGTGTACCACAAAACCAACTCACCCTTAACATGACAGCAATTTCTTCAGTGACATTTATGAGCTCATTGAAAGAACAGTAGCAATTTTATTCATTGTTTGGGGCTTACTACCCAATGTATAATGAAAGTGTTATGAAAATTAGAAGTTGCGTGTAACACAACTCTTTTGTAGTGTAAATAACACAACCATATAAATCATACACACACTAGAATTATATTAAACACATATACATTCTATGCAAAGCAGAATAGACCTTTTACCAAACTAAGCTGTATTTTAATTAAGAGAGTGGTAACAAGCCTTTAAAATCAGCCAACACTGTATTTTGGTTTTAACTCAGAAATTCTGGGGCTTTATGAATTCATGACAGACCCTTAGGGATACATTTTCAAAGCATTGCACAGGATTTTAGCCATGCAAATCCCATTAAAATCAGTGGGAGACATGTGGCTAAAACCCACGCAAGGCTTTGGAATCAACATGCCCCTTAATGTTATCTAGACAGTGTTTCGGCCTGTGAATTTCCTTGCTTCCAATTTTTACAACTGAATTCAAAAGGAAATAAAATTTGCCATGGGGATGTGGGAATTTTAACAGGATGCAGGCTCTTTTAGTTCCAGAGACATAGTTCTTATCTAACAACTATATTACCACATGGTAAAGGTAGGTTTCATCTGTGCTTTACATCCTTTTCTCTACCCAGCTATTTTGACCTGTATTTTTACTATGCAACAATGTAGGCAACTGACTTTGCAAATAAATATATTGTAGTGCTCTGCAGATTATGATTTCTTTTAACAGAGGCTTTGAATTGAGTAAACAATGAAGTTCCTTTTGGGGTGATGATTGCATTTGACTTGAGGCCTGTTGTACCCTGAGCGATGTAACATCTGCTGCTGGGCATTTCAGAAAGACCCAAATGCACCATAAAAGTCACAGATCAGGTACTCCCCAGTAAGAGTAGTAGCTGATCAGCATGAGCTTTAAACAGGTGGGTATTCCCTGCTTGCCTGAGTTGCAGGAACACTGGTGGGGATCTGCAGAGATGGGCAGGGGTGAGCTCAGGAACACATTTTGCTGTTAGGTGAGAAGAACTTCAGCCTCTGAAGCAGATAGAGAAATAAGGCAGTCTCTAGACTGTGCGTCTATCACCAGACATTAAATTTGGAAGTAAAAATTGGTATGTCTGAGGAGTTTACTCAGAGAAGTGCCAGGTCCTTTAGTCAAACTCAGCTCACAGTCAGTGAAGAAAAAACTTCTGATTTGGAAGGCTGCTTGATACTGAGGGTAATGGGGAAAACCTGGATCCACAAGACATGTGCATAGGCACACACAACAGAACAAGGGCATTCTGAATGGTGGGCCTGCTTATCTGTATGGCAGGTAAAAACAGACACAAAATTTGAGTCCTGGGAAGAAACATTACCTAATGCCATGACTCCTGAGACCTGCAAGTCCAGGTGTCTTAATGAAAGTTAATGTCAAAGAATTTGGAATTATCTCTTCATGCTTTCTGTGCCTACAAAAGGAGTCACAATTGCAGTAAAACCTGGTAATTTTACAGTAAGGAGCAAGAAGATTTTTGGTACTGCAGCTCATGTGGGAGCGCCTCACGGCGCACCGCGGCTCCGGGAGGCGATGCTTGGGCCCTTGAGGGGTTTAAGGCCAGACGAGGCGGTGCGGTCCGTGCGGTGTCCGTGCCTGGGCAGGCGCTGTCCGGCAGGGCTGGCTCTCCGGCCCCGGCCCCGCACTAGGTGGAGCTGCAGCCCGCGCCGCGGGAGCGCCGCCGCCGCCCTTTGTCCGCCGGGCGGGGACCGCGGCGCGGAGAGAGCGCGCATCCTCCTCCCGCCGCGCTCCGGCCGGGGCTGCTTCAAACAGCAAACCTCCCCCTCAGCGACGCCGTGTAAAAATCCCGTCCTCGTGGATTGGGGTTTGTGTTTTGTTTTGTTGTTTTTAATTGTTGTTTTGGCAGAGCTTAAAATAAATTGTCCTAATTATCCCACCTAATGCTGTAATCTCGGTATTAAGACTTATGAAAACGAAAAGATATTTAAAAATTAAAATTGTACTCCAATGTAATTTGCCGTGCAATTGAGAGACATTAAACTGCGTTGCTTTATCTTTCTGGTGTTCTTAATTCACAATAGGATGATATGATTCCCTGTTTCCCTGAATTATCTGACAACACCATTATAATAAATTTAAACTTTGGGGTCCGCCATCCCATCGTGTCTGTGTCCAACATCACCACACCACCTCCCCCCAGTTTTACGATACTAAATTGTCCCGGGGAAAAATATAAATAAGGCGAGAACATCCCCCCTTCAACAACCACACCACACCCGCCCCCGCGCCCCCCCTCGTATGTGCCTTTACTTTTTTTCTACACTCTAATGACATTTGGCAGGCTCAACTGTGTAATGCTTGACTGGTTTTATTGTTGTCTGCTCCCAGTGGGGAATAGTTGACACTGCTCTCTGTTTTCAATTGATATCCATTTTCAACAATATTGCTTTCTATTAGATTCCTGCACAGTTTGTGCCAGCCAAACCGAATATTTACCGTGTTGCCCTCAAAGCCTCAAATCAACAAACATTAAAATAAGTAAAATATGCATTTACTATCTGACATTTTCAAATTTCCCTTTCAAATTATTATTTTGACTATATTTCACAACAAATGAATCAAGGATTACAGACACAGTATTGCCACTTAAGGTAACTCAGATTGATTTTGAGTTTTAAATGACAGGATAAGAGGGTGCATGAAAAGAGGAAAACCTAATGCACTTATCTGCATTTCATTAGCTTCTATGATCACTTCTCTGAAAGAGGGTGCACAGATTTATATTGATCCTAGTTTCCAATCTTTGTGTTGAGTGACATTGGTTGTTGTATAATCTGATTAATTCCAAGTAGTTTGCTTATGTAGTAAAATACTAAAATCAACCCTTGGAATCTTTAAATTTTGAGTTACCCACTGAGCTTAGAGGGTCTTCTGGGGCAGACTTCTGTTTCTTGTCATTGCTTTCATGGCTTGGTGTCTGCCTGCATTTCCCAGCTCTCCAGCCCTGCTCTGTCTCAGTTCCTTTCACCAACTCTTTTCACCTCTGACACCTCTTTATCAGTTTCCACACTCAGAGGATTCTCCATTAATGGTATGTGTTGCTAATTTTTGGTCACAAGTCATTTATTATGTGCAATTTTGGCTCTGTAAAGCCCAGTTTAGGTAGCCAGTCTTGTTGATTTGCATGAAAATTATGGTGGATAAGGTAATGAAACATCATTTGTGTACCTTTCCAGGTTTTTTGTGATGGCCTCTTCTACCTCCCTCTCTTCCTCACCCATCTCCTTCCTTTTCTTTGTCATCTTTGTTTTCATCTTCATCTTTAGAAGCTCTAACCTGTCTATCTTGTGCAAAAGACCTTTGAAAGCTGTCAAGTAAAAGACTCAAACCAGAGGAAATTCTGCTGCTTCTTTTCCTCGTGCTCCCTTCCACCCCTTCCAAAATGCCAGCTAGAGCTTTAGATGAGATATGAATTTTGAAAATTTTTTGTTCTTTGGTTCCTGCTGTTGCAAAGACTGAAGATGAACACTGAGAAGGGCCATGCCCTGGCCATCAGCCCAGGGGCAGCAGCAGAAGCTCAGGCTCAGCAGGAGCATGAGGACACAGTCTCTGTGTGAGGGAAGGAGACAGGATCTATCTGCACTCCCCTGTAAGCACTTCTGGATCAGCTCTCACTCTTCCAGAATGGATGGAGAAGAGTGATGCTTAGGCCAGCCACCTCTAAGTCATTAGGGGCCTTGAGACAGCCTTTATCTGTCCTTTAGCAGAAAGATCCAAGTCTTTTTCTCCTGTGATGTACTATAATTAGCCTACAAGCCTTGCTGGAACCAGAAGATATAGCAATGGAAGTAAATTTGCATAATGTTGAAGCTGATTTAGGTTTGTGTAAACTGCTTGTTTTTACACTTTCTCATTAAAACAGTAACAAAAAGGTACCAACTTCATAAGGAAATATATAAAAGGACTACATTCAGAGAAAAATGTGAAAAGCCAGAAATTAGGGAACAGAAAAACTGAAGCTACTGTGGAAATTTATTTGGCCCCTTTGTGTGCATAACATTCTGATGTTTTTGTTTTTTTTTCAGGTGACAATATTGTCCTTAATCCATAGGCAAAATGCTTCCTTCCCTGCAGAGGATGGATAGTGTTTGCTGAACTGGTGGTTATTCAATATTTTGTTTTCCCCATCAGTCAATGCATGACCTCAGGCTTTATTTACCAAACACCATCCAAGCTCTGCACTTAATACAGAATTATTAATTTCCTCCTGGGCTGTTCTTTTACTCTCCTCATCAACAGTGCTTCACAATGGTTAATGGAGTTCTATATTTGGCCTGTGGCATAGGACTTTCAGTTTTTCTGAAATTGAGTGTGTGATATCCTTTCCTTTCCTGATATTTATTACCTTTCCATAATGGCACAGATGTGCAGAGGTCTGATCATAAATTGGTTTCATCTCCTGTGCGGAACCCCAAAGCCCCTGAAGTCCTGGAAGTGAAACGCTGGCTCTTCCCCAGTGCTCCAGTGCTTCGGGGTGGGCAGGGCAGAGCCTAGAGGGGAGCTCCATCAGCCTCCCCCTGGCCACAGCCCCTCTGCTCCTGCTTTGTGGTGTAAAGAGGACGAACTGCACTGTTCCTTTGTAATCTGTCTGGATGATTTGTTTTGTCATAGCTCGTACACTGTGGAAAATGCATTCAAATATAACACATAAGCTGTCAGAAAGCTACCAGTCTAAGACAAATAATGTACAAGAAAAAGGCACTTGACAGAGCAGAGATGACTTTAAAGGCTTAAAAAAAAGTCAAAACCTTAAAATATTTTGTGACATGGGGCTCATCTCTTTTTTTGGTTTTGTTTTGTTTTGTTTTGTTTTGTTTGTTTGTTGTTGTTGTTGTTGTCAGCCCTTAGAGCAAAATTCATTTGTTTATGACTGTTTAGAGAAACCCCAGGTTTTCTCTTCTGGAGGTTAAATAGGAGCCTCTGGCTGAGCCAAACGTGGGGAGGTGATTTTCACCTCAGTTTCTTTTGAAGGAAGACAGTCATCAGAGTCAACAAGTCAGGTAAACACTGGCAAAGCAGAGAAGCCCTACACTGCTGCAAATTGGCACAGCTCAAGGAGCTCTAGACTTGGTGAGAAGAGACTTGATGTTTTCACTTGGCATCACAGCCCTTTTGTGCCCACTCCAGGCCTTTATTCAAGTGCTGATTAAAGCTGGTTAATTACAACGGTAACCAACCACAACATCCCAAGGTGCTCCCTACCACCTGTGAAATCCAGGGTATCCTGTATAAGAAAGACACACACACAAACATTGCAGGGATAAGCTAATATTGCCTGAGAGCTGGTTATTTTGTGAGATAATATTATGGGATAGTGATTGCCTGGTAGATAATTGTGTGTGAAAGGGTATTTTGTCATACTTGTTTTGCTTTTTTCCTTGAGTAGGCTGAAAGCTGGAATGTATTGAGTTTCCAAAATAGAAAGAGCTGGATTCTAAAGTGACTCCACAAAAAAATAAACACATAAATTACAGCATTCACATGAGAAAGGATGCAAAGGAAATTCTGCAATTACCAAGGTAGATTCCACTTTATTAAGTGAAGGGGAAAGTAAAGCTTTGTTTTGTGGTTCCAGGATGCTTTTAACATTAACTATATATGTTCACCAACTGACAGAAAGAAGAGCGTAGTAGATTATACAGCCAAGGTATGATTGAAGACATGTAGGCAAGGGGCAACTTGGGAAGCATTGATCACAATCTCATTAGATCCGAGATTGCAGCAAAAAGGAATGCTAAATGAGGAGAAGGAGAACAAAAAGATGCTGGAGTCAGACTTGTGTTTCTCCAGAGGAATAGCTACACAGTCGTAAAAATCAAACTGGCTGAGGAGTGGGACTGAGGGAACAGAAAACCCCAAGAACTAAAGAATAGAGAAAGAAAAGCACGTAGCCTGCTCCTCTGCCAGCAAGGAGTGTACCAAGAAAAGACAAACGTAGCTAAATAAGGAGTTTCACACCAAAATTGGGTTTAAAAAAAAAAAAAAAAAGGGAAAGAAAAAGAGAACAATCTGATGGGCAAGTTAGAAAGGAGAAACCATGTGGTCCATAGCTACATGCAAAGTCAGAAGAGAGACAAAAACAAAGGAAGTGTGCTAAGTAACAATAGCCAAGGAAATCAAGCTAATTAGTATGAAGCAAACAAGCTTGACAGACTGGCTGAGGCCAGACAGAGGGTGGAGAGGGGAGGGCAGGTAAGAGGTCAAACGAGCTCTTTGCTCTAGTATTCATTTAACAAGATGAAGGTCACATCTCAGAAAGTGTGATAGATTTTTCTGGATGGGGAAAGTGAAATGTCATCAAGAATTATGGTTATGTCATAGCAGTACTCTCATAATCTTGACAAGTCTCCAGTCCTGGCTTAATTAGTAGGCTTCATGTTTCTAAAGGGGCAAATATAATAAGAAAAGCTAGCTGAAAATATTTAGCAATTCTGAGGAGATGCATGACAGTTTCTTCATTGTATTTTCCCATTTTCCGTGCATCAGTCACAAAATTTTAAATTGTCTGCAAAAGAAGGGACTTGGTGGAAGATGAGAGGCTTATACATTTAATCTACATCACCTAATGCCTCAGTGCCTGCCTATTGTCAAAATTCCACGAAACACTTATAATACGTACTTTCTTCTAAGCATACCAATAGCTCTGCTGAAGTCAATAGAATTACTCTAGTGCTTAAAATTAAGCATTTTCTCTGAGATTGTATTAGAGCAAATGCTAAATGCTAGCATAATCAGTCACAGTAGAGTGATACACTTTATTTTATTTTGCTATGAAAGACATGCCAGACCTGTAGTGGAGGGTGAGCTGGGGACACTCCAGTCACAGAAAATGCACCCACAAAGTCTCTAATGGAAACTCGTCCTCCCCTGGGAAAAGAATTATCTCAATCCCAGGGTCATAATTTTTGCACTTAGCACAATTGGACAAAGGCTCTTCTAATTTCTTCCCCATGCTGGGGTGATATGTCCAAGCTGATGAAGGGGAATTCGGTTCTCTACTGTTATCGAATAAGTTAAAACTTAAATAAAACAAGGTTGATGGCTGGAAAATGCTCTCAATCCCCTCCTTCACACTCTTCAAAGAAGCTATTCCAAAGCGTTTAATATGCGCAAGAAAGAACAGGTGGATTGACGCATTCTTGTAGAAACATTTATGTGTATATTTGTCATAATTTACTTCAGAAAGGTAAAATAACAGTAAATCTTCCAGCAAAAGAGAAAATTTGTGAAGGATGTTACAAACTCCAAACACAAACCAGATGAATGCCTTTTGTCATTTTCTGGTGTTAGATCAGAAGTCTTGGTATTTTGTACGGAAAAGGAAAGAAAGAAAGAGATAGGAGTTGATAGAGACTTGGAAAATCTTGAATGACCTGTCAAGAGCTCTTACTGATGAAAGTTAAAGGCAACACTTGTGAAAATGAATTACATGAGCAATTTTTTATACTGCACACAGTTTAATAGTGGACTTCAATCTATTTTATGAGACAAATACGTTAATACAGATGATTTGCAAAAAGAATGCAATATTTACCCAAATAAGAATAACATCCTCAACTACATTTAGTGCTAATTTAAAATGACGAGGGCTATCAATCCTCAGACTCCTCAGTATAACCTAATCACCAGCTGGGGTCAGGCCAACATTTGCTTTCTAGCAAAGTATTGTAGAAATAGATGAGTTGCCCTCCTCCAGAGCATTCAATATTGGCTGCTTCTGAAATCAGGCAATCAGCCTTGAGGAAGCAGCACAGTATCTTGTGCCTTTTTAGTTATTAGTTTTTACTATGTCCTTAGCTGCTAATATTTTTAAGTGTGCCACTTTTCAAGTTCTGTTATTTTCTTATATGCCGTGTTAGTTTAGAATCTGTAATTTATTGCTGTAACCTCCAACAGACCCTGGAAAACAAAATCTGCCTCTCCAAGGTCTTTTTACCTTAGGTATATAAATTTGAAGAAAATAAAGAGGCTGAAGTTAATTGCCAGAACAAATAAAAAGTTTGGAAAGATTTTTGATTTTAGGAAATTAAAAGAAAATTACCTGAGCCAAAAGGCAAATAGTGAGTGTGGGAATAGATATCCTGATGATGGAAAATCTCTGTCCATAATTATCGTGGTAGAGTTTAGCTTTTTTTTTCTGAGCGGATACAAACTTCGTATCTTTGGTACAGCCTTCTCTGATTTTTTGTGTTTCTACTTAATAACAATAATAGTGTAGTTCAGTGTAAATTGGTTTATTTTTTCCATTTCTCCAAGAAAAATGTTTCGCTGACAAGGCAACAGAATGAAACTGTCCTTGATTGTTGGGATTTTGGGTCCTACACATTGAAAGAGGTCTGATTTGGATTCCTTACAAAAACTTCAGAAAGAGTTTGCTTTTGAGAAGACAGATATCCAAATCTGAGGGAAAGATAAGTAACTTATTGAAAAGTTTCTCCCCCAGACATTTAATTTGTCATTTTTAAAAATGTATATCTAGAAATGTAAGTGTACTGAGTAGTTTCATTTTTTTTTTTATTTGCCACTAGCTAGAAAACAGAAAAATGATTTTACCTTGTCATAAATAAATGGACTTCTGAGTAGTCCATTGGAAGATGATGGATGAGTGTTCACCATTCCACTACATTCTCACCAGCTCTTGTAACACAATACCACAGCATGGGAATTTTTGTATAGAACACAAACATACATATGTATAATAATATCTGTCAACCCCTGCCTAAAATCTTACCAAAGAAATTTGCAGAACATCTCCAGCATGATAGTTTCTCTGTATTACTGCATGCAGTTTAAAAAGCCTACAATAGCACCTTTGAAACTCAAGATTTTTTTCCCCCTAAGTGCAGACACTTAACTTTAAAAAATGCTGATACTTTATTGTCATGACTACCTTTATCCTGTTTCTAGTTCCCTCTGTCCCATTGCTCTCTGGGCAGCAGAAGAGTATGGAAAGATCTGTATGTAGCCAGAATTGGAATGCCGCAGGGTAAGACACTTCTACTATCCCTTACCTTAGTAAAAAAATTGTGCAGCCATGTCATGACTGCTGTTTTAGGCATTACGCCAAAGATTAAAGAAATTTTCAAATGGAGCAATTTTTCTCGCCTTCCTGCTCCAAAACAGCAGCTTCCAACTTTCTCTATTTGTTTCACCAATAACTACAGTTGTGAATTGAAAAAATGATGTCTTAAAAGTGGACATTCCTTAATCAACTTCTTATGACCCCAGACTGTGACTGCTAAAGGTTGTGATGTGAATAATAATTTACCATGTTCTGGAATCTCTTAATTTAGGTCTTTAAATTATTCTCAGGTGATATCTTGGCAATAAATATATTTATCTCCTGTGATGGCGCTCTTCCTTTTCCAGATCTTTATTAAAGCAGGTCACAAACTTTAGTTGTTTAAAAATTTACCTGGAGAGATGATGAAGACACCCTGAGTCATATTCTTCTGGTGTTGCTGGGTCTGTCTGCACCACACTTATCTTCACCACACTGCAGGTTTGGATCTCTGCAAGGGATCCAGATTAGACAATACAGTCTGAGAAGATCTTGAACAGATCGTATTCTTCTGCAGTGTGGCTTAGAAATTTCCAAGAAATCAATTTTTATGTTGTTGTTTTTTTGGGTTTTTTTCTGTTTTTTTCCTTTATCATTTGCCTCATTCCTGTCACCTCTCTGCAGAACTCTCTCTAACAAGGGAAATGAAAACACTGTCCATTTGTCCTTTAGGCAGCTGCTGGAAGCTGTGAGCCATTCAAAGAAACAACCCAGGACATCACTAATGGCATGATGAGTTATTGTCAACACCTCATGAGCTATCAGGTGCTTTTTGCCCTGATGTCTTTAATGAAACTCATTCTACAGCTGACTCATTTGAAATATCCCTGTGTCAGGCTGTTTCTGGGCTTATGTTTTGAAGATGACATACAGTGTTCAACAGGAGAAAAAAATCAGTCCTCGTGGTTTTTTCATTAGGTAGGAACAATTTTTAAGCATATAAATAAACAGTGCAAAACTGATAAAAGGATTTATACAAACAACAGTGATCTGATCCTGCAGATGCCTTCCACATCTGTATTCATCTCAACTGGATGAAAGTTGGAGTCAAAATGAAAAACCTAAGCAATTCACCAACATGTCCACATTCACATTGCAGAAATATATCTTCTGAAAACATTGAAAACTGGAGATTTGAGGTTCTTGCAGTACCCATACCTGTGCAATGTCTATCACATTCAATTTTTTTTAGGTATCCTGATGTGAGATGTAAAGTGCTTCTAATGGCCTTCCCATTGCTGCAGAAGGTCGTTTTCTTGAGTGAATCCTCTCCTAGTGGATGCTTTTCTTCGATCATTTTATCCAAGTCTTTTTTCTCCTGTGGTTTTATTTTCCTTCAAAGTTGTAGAAGGTTAAGTTATCCTCTGTTGTACCCAAAGTCCACTGCTGAAGCGAAATGTCCAGCAACAGGTGGTGCAACAGAACAGATCATAGACTGACTGATTCAGGTTGCAAAACTAAAGCTTATGGGACATTTATGGTTGGAAATTCAGCCTGTGGCTTCTCCCCAGGACTGTCTCCCTGGGAATGACAGCCACTGTGGGACCTACCAGTGGCCCCTAGAACACATACCAACTTTTCAAAAGTAGTATTTTGCCCCCAGCAATGGGGACTATTGGCAACAAAAAAAATCCAAGATTGTATCAACCATCTTTTGTAGCTCATGAGACTCCACATTATCCTTATCACACAGACGGCTTGTCTCTTTCCTCTGCTCCCAGAGAAACTGAGGCAGACCGTGCATTATCCCTGCCACCTTCCAAAAAGGACAAGGCCATTTTTTCCTAAGTGCTAAATGCAAAAGACAATATTGAAGGCTTCTGTATTTTCAAGACTTGAGGAAAGAATCACCCAATCCCTCCATATTTCTTTAGTGAAACTCAGATCCAGACTGCTCCATTATCTCAGGATTTCTCTTCATCATCCTCTGGCTAGAATGGCAAGACAGCCCCAAACAATTAATGAGACCAGAATTAATTCAACTCACAAACTTAGGCAGTACTTAAACAGATTCTTGATTACCACATGAGAATAAAAGCACAAATTTCTTGATTTCCTGGAAAACCAGACCTACACTATGATAAAGGCCTCTGTTTAACGATATAGGTTTTTCAGTCTTTTCACTCTAGGAGCTAAAAAGACAGGGAATCCCTTGCAGCCTATGTGTTTGACAAGTATATATTTTTTCAGATGTGAAAAGTGAAAGTGTATCTGTTTTACAGAGACTATGACACATTTTTTTTTCTTTTATATCTCCTTTTTCCACTCTCTTTTAAATGAATGGGGCTTGGGGGTTTTTGTTTGTTTTTTTGGTTGGTTGGTTGCTTTTTTTTTTTCTTCTCTGAGTCTCATTTTTGCATCTAGTAAAAGCATGGGGAAGGGTGCACTTAGTAAAACCAGTGGTGGAGAAGGATTTATCTTCTCCATGGTTCTCTACTGCTGTGTAGAAGATAGCCACTTGCCAGTCCCAGTAGTTCCTGATGTATTCAAAGTAAAGCCTGGATTGAACAAAGGATCTGGAGGATGAGCTGACTTTCCCCCATTAAATCATGTCAGATCTAAGGTTTTAAGCCTTCTGTAACCTGTTACTCCTCCCAATAGCTGGTCTGGAGCCAGCCTAGTTGGGAAGGGGTTGTTAAACATTGGAATAGACTGCCCAGGGAGGTGGTGGAGTCACTAACACTAGAGATGTTCAAAAAAAGACTGGACATGGCACTTGGTGCTATTGTGTAGCTGACAAGCTGGTGGTCAGTCAAAGGTTGGACCTGATGATCTCAGAGGTCTTTTCCAAAGTAAAAGATTCTGTAATTTTGTGATTCTGTGAATTTTCCCTGGCTCTTGGAGCTCTGAGGAAGTGCAGGGAAGATGAGAGAAAAACACATTGACTCTTGCATATGTGAAGCTCCAGACGGCGAACATCCTCTGTGCCTGGGATCTGGAAATGCAGTCTGTTTAAAAAAGGGTTGGAAAATCACTAAAGCTTTTCAGTGGCCCGGTATCACTCATGTTCCTTTTTCGATAATGGCAATATGCTCCTGTATGGTGAGTAAGCAGTGTGACAGGGCATTCCCAGGGGTCAGGCTGGCAGCCCTGCCGGGTCAGCCTTGGGCAATGCACGACACGACCTGGGCACGCAGATGGGGCACTTCTAGGTGCTCACACTGCACACGCTGTGCAGCTTAGCAGGGCTCTTGCATTGCCTGTACTGTCAGCATTGCACTTTTCCCAAGCACTATGTACTTTCAGCACAGGATTATAAAAAAGAAATTAAGTTGGAGCCCATTAAGCATGTTTACTCTCTGCAGCAAATATTTTTACCACGTAGTTTTGTGCACAGGAAGTGCTGTAAACTTCAGCATTGCTGCTGGCTCCTTTGTAATCACTCTGCTGATTATGAATTGCTGCCTTTTGGCAGTTGCTGCTCACACGGTTATGATTCCTGCTGGTGGGAGGGTAATAGAGGGGAAAAAATGGAAAAAAATGTGCAGGCCAAGGAGACCTCAGGACAATTAATGTCCTTCAGCAAAGTGGAGTAGGGTGCAAGATAAACTAGCCAAATCCAAGGCTCGTGGCAACTCTGCTTCTATCTTCTCCCTCCTGCAAAGGCTTTATCTAAAAAGATATATGTGAAGAAAGTAGACCTACCAGTTGGACTCGATCACAGTATATCAGAAGAACCTACGTAGCCTGAGAGCTGGATTACAGACTTCACAGCAAAAGTCTGTTCAAAAAAAAAGGTGAAAAACATTAAGCTGTAAGATAAACAAAAAACCATCCCTTTCCTCTGTATGCAAAACAGTGATCTGGGTTAAAAAACAAGAAGGAATCCCCATGGTTATATGATAGCTGATGTGTATTATTTATTTTTATGAGATAATCTAAAGCTTTCTACAGTAAATGTGAGTTTTATAGGATTTGGTGTGCTATTATTTTCGTTATGAACTCCTATTTTTCAGAAGTTTATAACCTGGATGTTAGAACTGGTGTGGAGGGTTTGGAACTTGCCGTAACTCAGCTCAGCCTGAGGCACTGACCCTCTCTGGTCTCTGTGAAACTAGGCGCTTACCAGTCTGGCACTGGTGTGGTGAGGAGCAGGGTGCTGTGGAACTAATGGGAATCTGTCAGTTGGAGAGGGAGAATGGACCTCATTGATTTATTTTGGATGAGCTCATTATGTGGGGGAGAGCAGGGTATGTACATATGGAAAACTTTATCCAGTGAATTTCACACCCATCATGGAGTTGAGTAAGTCAGTTCTTTGTTAGGCTGCTGACAGCAGATGGCTAACTGAAGGCATTGCTCAGTAATATGTTATCTTTCCCTCCTTTTTTGCTGTTCAGTTCTGCCTCAGGCTGGACATCTAGGAAAACCCAAGCCTTTTGGTTTGCAATGTCTAGGTACCCTTCAGGTTGTTATTCTTGGCTTTCCCCCTTCATTTTCCCTCTTGGTCAATCAAAATTCTCTTTAAACTAATTTCACAATACATTCTCTGTTTAGCTCCTCTCTGTCTTTTGTTCAAGGAAGAAAATCTGCCATTTTCCAACCCATGTTTGTATCCTCTTCATCTATCTTGTATCTTCTTTTCATCTCACCCTGTTATTTTCTTTTCTCCTTGTTTAGCCCAGTGGCAGATGAAGGCTATTAATGATTCCTGTGAAAATAGCATTTCTGCTTGCATGAGAGTGCTGCCAGACTGATCATATTTGCTCACCATAATGAGTCTCACTAGATTGTAATGGGGCATCTGATGAGATTAGATTCAAATTCCAGGACTTCACATCTGCCCTTGCACAGTCCCTTAGTTTTTTTCCCTAAGAAGATGGAGATTTTAGTGCCTTGGCTTCCATAAACTTCTTTGTGCCTACTCCTTGATCTGCTGTGCTAACTAAAACTATTGTGGGGGGTGGATGCTTCAAGCTTTCAGTTGTGCACATAGTCCCAGTGAAGCCAATGTGCTATGGAGTGAGCACCAGTAGCCAACATCTTGGCGTGGATGATCAGAGAGTGTCTTGTTAGAAATAAACGTGGTATGATGAGATCCAAACTTCGCTTCTTTTAATGTAGGAAATCCAAGATTATATCTTATTCCCATCCTTGTCTCAGCATTTTTGTGAAGGGTCAGGTTAAAAAGCAAATTTTGCTCACAGAACTGCTTTTAATTGCCTATTCACATTCTCCAGTCTCAGTTCTTCAGGAGAATATGTCTGAGCAGATGGCTTTGACTATAGCATGGGCTATGTACCACATAAAAGTACTCTGGCAAATATAGTTAGGTATCTGTCTGATATGGATGACAAGAGACAGTGAAATATGTGAGAGTGTGAAGCTGAAGTGTGGTTACTTCTAAATGCTGAATTAGCTCTGGTTCCATTTTTGTTTCAACAGTTGTTACTTTCTGTAGGAGCATTATAGCAAGCTGAACTCGACTTTTCATTTTACCATGCTAGTAGGATGAGTGACCTTCAGAGCAGAAAGATGGGAGAGGTGTAGGGGACAGTCTGGCTGAGCATGGGAGTCAGAATTTGGGAAGCAGGGAGAATGCGATGATAAAAAACGGTGGTAAGTGATTTTTGTGACTGGAAAATCAATTTGTCTCAATGATACCTGGTAGAATAGTTAAGCCAGGGTGATTATCTCTGGTTTCTCCTGAAGAAGAAACAGAAGTGGGGTGCTGACATGATGCTATGAATAATTGTTGTCATCTTGATGTCAGCATGGGGAAATTAGGCCTTCAGGCCACTGCTGGTTTATTGTCTCCATCAGGCTGGAGTGTCACACAACAGGTAAAGAGGTAATACACTGGGACAGAGAGTGCTTGGGCTATCATTTGGGAATCATCAGCAAAAATCTTTTCCTTTGTAATCTTGTCTTAATTGCTCGGAGTCCTCTTTATGTTTTCTTGGTGTATGAGGTAGTGGTGTTCTTTGGGAAAAGGCTCATGTGGAGAAACAGGTTTATACTATATCTGGAGGACACTGAGGCTTGTCAGTCCAATATCCTCTAGAAACAAGACCCATAACAGGAACAATTGGCCAGGTCTTCTGTGAGCTGTTGCAAGAAGCTATGTGGCTGCCCATTTCTCAGCTCTGGAGAAAACTGGGAAGCTTCAAATGATATCATTTGCCTAAAAGCTTGATTTAAACACTTGTGGAGCTCTACAACCACATGCTTAAATTTGTTTTAGTATTCCTGGGAGGATACTGAAAAGAGAAAATGAAGACTTGGCAAAGCTAAATACTCATAGTCATGTGAGAAAACGAGTTTTTGACATTCATTTGTCACTATTTGTCATTACATAGTTTGTTCAACATGTTTAGGAGCCAAAATAGTGACACAAAGCTGATGTTACCAGGCATAGACCCTGAAAAATAGTGAATGGCTAAAGTAATGTGTGAAGTGTCTCTGCAGCTGGATATGGTTTCTCTAGATCATGAATGACCAATACGTCTTTGAGGAACGGGATGGACTCATGAATTTGCATAAAGAAAGTAGATGACATTTGTCAGCTTCCACTGTCTGGGTGTTAAAACACTTAGTTTTGGAAGCAATTATCTTTTTTTTCCTCCCGTTTTCCCTTGCAATAGAGAAGGAACTCCCTTTACACATCTCAGTGTCTTCTCTTTGCTCTTCTTCATGTCCATCCTCAAAAGACCTTTTTGTGATGTTTGCCGAATATCCTCAAGATTTCAGAGAGCTAAAACTCTGACTTACCAAGATGGCCAACGTTGTCCCTCCCCCCACTTTTTAGTTCCCTTCTCTTTGCAGTTATCTGTCGTCTCCCAGTTTATGCTGAGTTTGGCAACCCTTAAGGACAAAGACTGCAGGTCCTTGAGTAGGGCTCATAAAATAGCAATTATAGTAATGGAGAACTAATTCTCCTGAGGTAATCGAGTCATCTCTAGGCACCTTTCTTTAAAAGCAAAGATATATTCTCTTTCCATCAATGTTCCTCTTGCAAACTCCCTGATCTTGTTTCCAACATCAAAGCAATTCTCGGACCATGTATGTTTGTGTGTATACTTTATAACAGAAATATTTTCTCAGGGAACTATAATGTTTCAGTTGCCACTGCAAACATGTCAGAGGAGTATGTGAAATGGAGCTGACACAGTGCAGAAGCTTTATTGGCAATTACTCCTGAGACACATGCAGCGGACATTTAATCACTAACAAAGACACTTATATTGTGGACTTGGAGATTGTAGATTTCCCCATCATTCCTTAGATAAATAATTTAACCTTTTTTTCTAATTTGGGTATTGATGCTTGCCCAAAGAAAGGCTATGTGGCCACCCTCATGGAAGTCCTGCCTTGCTTCATAGTCCCATAGGCCCAGGTGAGAACCAGGGTGGGAAAGGGGACAGGAGCAGGCTGGGCAGTGTGAGCACACACTGCTCGCTGCACCAGGGCATCCACTGCCCTGATGTGGCCATTCTCATCCTGTAGCAGAGCCAGTAAGCCACAGAATCGACAGTGTTACAGAGCAGGGGTAAAGACATTGTCCCTGTGTAGGCTGAGCTTCCCTTCTGTGGATCCCACAGCTTGCTGAGGACAGATGAGTCTCCAGTCCTTCCCCAGAACAGTAGGATCCTTGGGGAGCAGCTTCTTCCAAAGAGGTTCTTGATCTAGATTTTGCCATACAAAGGATAATTCCCTCCTCCAGGTAAGTATAGGACCCACTACATTTATAAAGCAGCTCCTGTGTTTGAGGAATGATTCCTGCCACTATTTCAGCAGGAGGAGATTTAAGCTGTGAAGGCATAATGAATTTCGATGTGTGCTCTGTGCAGTGTCAAACTGTTTAATTTTGAGAAGCTGAAGTCACTAGCCTGTTGTTTCATGTTTCTGTCTAATTGAAATGTTAAAGAACTGATCTTTCTGCTGTGTATTTAGTCTGGACATTCCAGCCTTTGAACTCTCACCAGCACTGGGAGTAATGTTATCCACACACATTCACTCTATTATTACAGCAAAATCTCTACATCTGATTTAAAAAAAAAAAAAAAATCAAAGGACCAGCATGATGTATACTTGAAACATTGAAAATATTCTTTTGAAGGAAAAAAAAGGGATAGAAATAAGGAAATAAGGAAAGAAACAAAGGAAGAAAAAGAAAAGGAAGAAAAATAGAAAAAAAAAGAAATCTCAGCCCATTACACCAGCTCTTGGGGAAGGAGGGAGGAAGCTTTCATTAGACTTACCATCATTTTCAGTTTTAATCACCTCTCTTCTTTTCAAATTAAAAAAGAAATTTTGATCAAGGGCCTAGAAGACCCAGAAGTGCCTTCTGGGGTTATCTGAACCAGTCACCTGTTTGGAAGAGACAGCCTTTCACCATCAGACGGATATGCATTTTCAATAATTAACTATTTTTAGCGTGGCATAAGTGAAAAATTAATAAGCCCCAGCAGCAAATAAGCATTGCAGTGTGGGTAGAGAAGAAAATACAGGCCACAGCTCAACCTCCCGCTTTGAAAGTTCAGCTCCCTTTCTTTCCCGCCTCCCCTGCCGCAGTCCCCAAAGGGTGACTTCCCTCTCTAATAGACCCACATTTACAGCGAGAGGCTGCCATTTCCCAGCTAGTCCAACATTAACATTCATCATCTCATTTCAGCACCTCCTGTGAGTAATTGCAGCCCTGAGAAATGGTCTCTCCCTCGGCTTTTTTTCTACCCAGACAAGGGCTCCCCACAAACCCTGGGCACTCCCCCAGGGAGTTTGCTGTTCCTGCGGTGCTCCCTGACATTCATTTGTTCATTCCCCTCGCTGTGGCAGGCAGTGAGTGGGAGGGCTGAGCAAGGGGATGAGGTCTGTCAAACAGAATTGTCCCAAGCAAGGGGACATTGCAGCTGAGGTGGCAGAGAAGGAAGGACAGAGCCTTTACAGAGTGGCTTCTCACTGGTCATGGACACAAGAGCACCGAGAGCAGCCCTGGCACCCCTCTAGGCAATAATCAGGTCTGTTCCCAGCTTCCCACTCCTGCAGCAAGGACACAAGGCTTGTTCAAGGGGTCATTCATGACCACATCACTGTCAAGGTGACAAGATGATATGGGGACACAGGGTGGCACCTGGCCCTTTTAATTTCACATTATGCCCTCTTTTGACACCACCCTCTTCAAGGCCACATTTCTGCTTTCTGCAGCATGTCCAGCATGGATTGTTCTCTTTGAATTTTAGCCTAATTTTCAATCAAACTTAAACTGGTGAGAGTTCTGGGCAAATGGTGGAGAGAGGTCTGCAGTGCCTCTGCAATATTTGGCATACAAAATTACTCTGATGAGCCCTCAGTGATGATTCACTCAAACTGAATGGGACTAAAGGCTCTGGGACCTGCAGTATGCCATTGTGTGAAGTGGGATGAAGCCAGAGCAAAATGATCTGCACCATTTTTTAGGCAGCTGCACATCCCTTTGCAACAGGTTGTTCAGCCTGCCTTGAGCATAGTGTGCAGATTTGTCTTAAATATTGAGCAGGTTTCAAATTAATGACTGAGCCATTTGCCGTTCTTTCCAATTAAATTGAAAATTCAAAAATTGAAAATTTAAATTGAATTAAGAAAACTGCAGTCCAATTTCTCTATAGCATTATCAGTTTAAAAGGTCCAATGACCATTAAGGCACCAGTAACTACAGAAGAACCAATGGAGTGGAGCACTAACACTTGAAGCTCAAGCACAGAGTTAAAGCATTGTGTGAATAGTGAAATGAAATCTTGCTCAAGGGAGGGTCTTGTGGACTAGAAAAACTGTAATGCAAACTGCGGGCCTCTATATAAAAAAAAGAAAACATATACAGACATCCACAGAAGGCATTATTTATGTCATCACTTGAATTAGAGACTGAGGAAATATTATAGGCAGAGTTGATGGATTATACAATAACAAAAGCTTGAATATCTCTAATAAATTTATTTTTAAAATAAGCAATTTAATGACCACATATTAGTTAATAGATGGAAAATGACCTAAAGATTTTGATTTCATGGGGCAACTGTCCCATACCTGACTGGAAAGGATTTTACACGTAAAGTTGGGACAAAATATTAAGGCAGGTGGAATTACCTGCTTGACAGATGTCAGCTGCAGACAGTCTCAGGGGTATCAGTGAAGGAATACTTGAGATGATGAGTCTAAACCACTTCCATTTTCCTTTCAATTTTCAGAGTTGCCCAAATTTTCTTTCCCCTGTAGACAATGCAGTACTTTTTGTTTTGCAAAGCTAAGTTAATTACTTGTTCAACTGTGGTTTTACTGAGAAATTTAGCTAGATTGCTGGAATGGGTTCAGGATAACACCAGGTTTTTAAACATTTAGAAAATGTCAGTCTTTTTTTTTTTTGTTGTTTTTTTGTTTGAAGTACCTTAATGTAGAAGGCAAAATAGCAACTTTTATTTATAGGTTTGGATACTTGGTCACAAGTGGTAAAACACACTCTAGAAAGCATTATATGAGTGAGAAAAACAGGATTTTACGTTGAAGCTGTGGATGCTTGAGATTTGTATTTTCAATTAAAAATGATAAAGCTAAGTACAGAGCATGTCAAGTGAAACCTAAGTGAAGTATGAATTATTTGTAAAACATTATGTAGATATGCCTGGCAGTAGATAAGTACATCTTCGTGCAATGTTTGCTGAGTGGAAACAGTTATATTTTTCTGGAGAAGTAGGAGATGCCATTGGCTATGTCCTGTTTGAAAATGTATTTATGATCAGACCCTGGAGTATTTGAAACCGCTGATGTGAGGTGCTGACAGTATAGATCAATGCTTCTTCCTGGCTGAGCTGACCTTTTTGGTACCAAGAAATGAAATCCTTATGGGACAAAAACTTTAGTACCTGGCTGCTAATAGTTGGATTCAATTACCCAAGAAGTGAGCTAAAAAAGGTGTAGAAGTTGGAATATTTTTGAGGCTGCTCTAGACAAGTAGAAGACAGTTCACATACCTATTGATAATATAATATTCTTTGTATGAATTTTGAATGTAGATACAAACCTGCAGTGTTGATTTCACTTCAGTGTATGTAACCCAGAGTGCAGCTTTGTAATTAATAATAAATATGGGCAAACAAACTTTGCACAGCCTCTCCCTTCATCATTATGAGGTACAAAATCAAAACACAAGCCAAATATCACATTCCTTGAGAGGATCATACACAGGAAAAATCCCATCAAAGGCCGCCCCCTGAGTTCACCCCACACTAAAAATAACATCCCACAGAAAGCTGCCTTGCCAACAGCAGGTCCCTTCCCTACAAGCCGTTTGGTTCTCTGTGGCACAGCTAGATGTAGAGCAGCAACATGCAGAGCTCACATCAGCTCAGCAAACATTCCCCCTTGTGCTGGGAAATTGGATGCACCATTGTCATTGCCAGAAGAGAGCTACGATACTGACACATGAAAGTGCCTCTGACAGCCTGGGGAAATTGCTTTATTTTTTCTTGCAAAAGAAGATTTGCAATCCAGGCTAACAAATTATTCTTTTATCTAGTTGTTTGCGTTATGGGACCCCAATCCAGGATCAGGGCTCCTCTGTGGTACACACTGTGAAGACATGGAAGGAAGAGAGCAGTTGGCACCCCAGAGAGCTCACAATCTGCATAACAGGCAGGGGCTACCGGGTGGAAGGCAGCTGGGCTGAGAGAATACAATAACGATAAAATGGGTATGCATAGCATCCTTCTCATTAAAAGATGGTGGCAATTTGAGGGCATCGTGGTGGAGGTAGCTTGAAGGAAGAATTTAAATGAGGTTAAGAAGTCAGCTATACAACAGGGATATTTTGCAGTCATGGTTTGGGCTGGGAGGCATCCAGGAGGTGCTTGAGGGAGAGGGAAAAGCAGGCACTGAGGCACTGGCAGGAAGGCTGATGCCAGGTGAGAACAGGCTGCTGAACACAGGCTTCATTTGCACATCTCAAGCCACTGTAAAATTTCATTTGTCATCATGGTGGGGTAATCTAGGCCACACTTTAGGTTTTGATGGGAATTTCAAGTGTTTCTAAAATAGTTACTTGAGGATAAGCAATGATTTGACCATTAATGCTCCTGAGGTAGATGAGCATATCTTTGGATGATTCTTCCTGATTTATGGAGTAAATTAACATCATCAAGTAAATGTGGTGTTATTTTCAATCTGTTTCATGTCCCAGGATCCTCAAGCTCCCGATGGATAGCCACTTCTTGAGGACAGGCAGTGGGGAAGGAGTTTAGGCATACATGGTCAAACACACACAACTTCTCTGCAGACCAAAGGTTACAGACTTTGTGGCAAAACAAGGTCTGAGGACTGACTCTGAGTGTAGTCTGGGATAGATGAGAGCTCTGTCTCAAATCTTCAACTTCTGACTAGATTTCTGTACATCTAGAGACTCACTTAATGGTGCTATTGATCCTGCATTTATCAAACTAAGAAGAGTTATTTTTTTCCCCACTGGCTTTACTAGGTGCTGTTCATGGACTGACATTTATAGACTAGTTTGTGATGCTGAATTGTGTGGGCAGGTATTGTAACATGGAACTAAAACAGCAGGCCTGTAATTTCATAAAAAGGCTTCAGGAATGTGCAGCCGCTGTAATCTCAGAAGGAATGACTTGCAGTATGAAACCATATAGTAAAATATGAGTGGAGCGGTTAATGGATATTTGTAACTTGGACTACAGTTTGTGAACAGTCAGCAGGGGTAGAAATCTGCTCTGCATTTCACTCTGGCTATACACCTGAAATAGCTGCAATGCAGTTAACACAGAAATTGAATTTGTAGGAAAGCAAAATTTAACTCTAGAGATGCACCTGTGTGGCCAGAATAGTGCCACATGAAGTTCTTAAAACCTCTCCGCAACTTTGAAACCTTAGCTCCTATTTCAGAAGTGGCTTAGGTGCTTAACTGAGAGATATTTTCCAAAGCATCTAAGTAGATTAAAGACTTAACCTCCTTCAGAAGTCAGTGGCAGCCAACTATGCAGCTAGATAGCTAGATAATACTGCTTAGGTACCTTTTTTTTTTTCCTATTTGCACTGAAAGTCAGCAGAAATAGTCTTTCTAGAGACCAGTACCACTTTCCGGGATGGGTTTGGGTTTTGTAGTAAATGAGTGCATTTTAAAGGATAACTCAGACCTGAATATTTGCTTATCCAAGGGGAGAGCATGACAGATGTATCTTCGTATTTGTACTGCCCTTCACTCGACCAGGGAGCTGTTCTTTGGCATGCCCTTTGCTGTTGCAAAATGTCCTTTGTGGGCAGCCTTAACCTGTGCCATGGCATTATGGACACTCAGAGCTGGGTCTGGGACCTCCTGGGGCATCACACTGCTCCCCAGTTCAGGTCTCAAGGCAGAGCAGACCTTACAGTTGGTGTGTCTGGGTTTTGCCTGCTGCCTGCAATAGGAACTTTCTGCTAACTCTGGTTGTACAGCAAAGCAACGCAGCTGTATTGTGGGGGAATGGGAAATGGGGGAAAACCACTGGTTTGTTAGGTTTTCCCTTCATCCACGCTGGTGGGTGAGTCCAGGCTGCAGAGAACCTGCTGGTGTTTTTATCAATGTGCAGCATTGCTCCTTCCACTTCTGGCATCAAAGATATATGTAGGCACTAGTCCAGTGATGAAGAGATGCTTGGTGTAGCAACTGGGGGAAGGAGCAGAGTTATGTACAAAGGAGACACACCAGTCAACACTCATCATCCTAAAATACTTTTTATCCTGTGCCAGAAAGCCAGTGGGTGAAGGGTGTGTGAGCGTGTGTGTCGTCTGTGGGTGGGGGAGTGGGACTGGAGGTTTGTTTACTACAGTTTTACTTCATTAATATTTTAGTCTCAGGTGCAGAACTTGGAGAGTCTCACTGAAATCGCAAACAGCACTGATTGTGGTGTTTGTGACAGTGCCATGGGGCATTTGCATTATTTATCCCAGGCTGCACTACCCATACAGCTTTCAGGGAATATTTTCAGACAGAATCGCTAATTAGCACATATGTGGAATCTTCTCAAAGCAGTTGGGAACTCTCCTCATTACTTTTTAATTTTTTCTATTTGCTGAACGTATGTCATAGATGAAAATTCAGAATGATGGTTTGAAGGAATTTTGCATATTAAATACTCCAAATGAAAAGAGCAGGATCTTCTGTCCGGACATTGTGAGTGTCTCTGGTCTGGCAGGTTCATGCAGCATCGCTTTTGGGCTGTCACTTGGTTACCCAAAGTCAGTGAGGACAGCTAAGGCCTTTGCTCATTGTCTTGAAGTCTTACAGGCACTTAATAATCATCCACCTTCCCCTTGGATGTTGCTGCTGATTAGTTGTCTGTAAACAGATGATAGAACATGTCGACTGTCTCCCATCTTCACATAAAAGATAGTTTATATATGTGCATACCCAATTTTAATGAAATTAAATTTTTGTATATAAGGAAAATTGAATGTTATTACAGCACTAAAAATGTTTAAAAAATGTTTTTCAAAACGTTAAAAAAATGTTTTAAAATATGTTAAAATCCTTCTATCACTGTTATGTTGTCAGATAGCTCCTGACTAATTTTGCTAAATTTTACTCTTTATTTTCTTATCACACATTTTGTGTGTTCATTAAATGATTTATCAGAATTTACAGGAGTGGTGGTGAGAGCAAAGTGTTTCTTGTACACTTGTGCAGTGCAAAAGACTGATTTAAGAAACAGCTTTTCTAAGTTATGGCTCAATTTAGCAGCAACATTAATGTTTAAATGTTATTTATTATGGATTTAAATACAACACAAAAAAGCTGCAGTCTGATGGCCTGGGCACCCTTTCCTGGAAATTAAAACCGCAGCACTAAAATGATGAAAACCCAAAACATTAGCACACCTATCATATAGTCAGCTGAAACACATAGTGCAAAGCAGAAAATGCTGTGCCTTTTGTTCTTGCCCACAGAAAACAAAAGACAAATCCTCTCTCCCCGTCACAATTTCTCCATCCTCCCAAATGCCTGCTCAGGTTTTCCAGCTTATGAGTGAGGACCACAGAGGAGAAAACACAGGAAAATCAGTGTCAAAAATGAAGGCTTAGGGCAGGTTAAAAAATGGAGAGGCTTTTGCTGAGGAAAATTCTTCAGCAGAAAGCTAAATGATGCAATTTCAAACCTCAGAAAGATCCCAGTGTCCTGTGCTATGTTTATAACTCACTCCTTCATCTGTTTTGAGGTCTTGACTTTCTGAGCAGGCCGCATGATGCACCATAGCTTCTCTTTGTCTTGAGCCATGGCAGAACTGCCTGGGGACGGCTCTGAGTGCAGCGCATCATGGAAAGCGTGATCTCGTTAGGGAAGTCAGTCCATGAAGGTCAATAAGGTCATGGAGTGTGTCTGACCAGGAATCAGGTATCACAGCAGCATTTCTGTATCAAAACTGCTTTGATTCTGATTTATATTGTGCCTAAGATTAAAAAAAAAAAGCAAGAAAAACCCTTGGAAATTGAGGTATACAGTGTTTCAATGAAAACTTCAAATAACCAGGGGCAAAAAAAACCTCCAGATACGCCTTTAACAAAAATATTGATTTCTGTGAAAAAATCAATTTTCTGCCCAAAAAGCAGCTTTACTGGATAATTTTGGCAATTCTACGAGGGATCACTAATGGTGAGAATTACTGGTGGCTCTCTGTCTCTTCAACTCTGACAGATCTGGCTTATGCATCTCTTCCTGTGTCAAATAAAACAGGTTGGCATAAGGCTGTGTCAGAGCCATTCCTCTCACAGGAAGAGCCTTGCAGAACAAAAGAGCTGCTGCTGTCTGTTTTGTTGTGATCTTTAATATATCCTCAAGAGGTGGCCTCAAGTGGTGGGCAGGTGGTCAGTCACACACAGTGTTAGTCGAGAAGTCAAAACACAGGGAAGGAGAGAATAATAATATTTTAGTTAAATTTTTGAATTTCAAATTTAGATTCCTACCCCCCTTGAAATGCAGTTGAGCCAATTCAGGTGAAATCAATCAGGAAAAGAAAGTAAATGTCAAAGATCATTTAGTACATCAGCAAAATACTTGTCATTGGCACCTGTGAATGACTCAGTGATGGTTATGTTCAGCCCTGGTAAACGCAGGCTGCAATATCCCCAGTGTGTTTTTTTGGAAGGATGGAGATATTGTGACTAAAGGTGAAAGCCTGTTTTATTTTTTCACCCTTGTCATCTACTCTCTGTGCTGCCAACCTCCACTTCAGTTGCCACAGTGCATAAATTACAGTTTAGATCACACAACCATCCATCATCAAATCACCCCATGAAAGTGCTGCTGAAGTGTGTTGCCAGTTCTGCTGGTTGACACTCTTTTTGTGATTGACACATATCTAACTTACACCATCACTTGTGTCACTGCTGAATTTGGCCCTGAAACTTCCACGGGAGCTGTGCACATTAAGTCAATCTGAAAGTTTCATGTAAATCATCTCCCTTTTGTTGTTCTTTGAGCTTTCTATTTCTTTTATTTACAGTTCCACCTAATTATTAAGGCAGTTCATTGGCTTCTTTCTAGCTCATGCAACCCTTACCTAGGCAAGGTAGAAAATGGGTTAAATACCCAAATTTTTGTCTAATTATTATTATAAATACTTCTTTACAATCACTGCAGTACCTGAAAGGTAACCAGTGCATAAAATGAACATACCTTGATGACATACCTTGGTAGCAAGCCAATGTCCACAATGCACAGGCATATGAACAATTTTTACATATATATATATATTTGCTACATGATCCATGAAGAGTCTACATGAATATATATATAAAATCACCAGATTGCTCTTTTGGCTTACAGTTGATGAGTCTGAATGAATAATCATGAGAGCTTTCAATGGGCACATGGTTATGTCTTTTCCACATGCAAGTGCACCTAAGCCATGTTAAAACCTGACTCTGAGTAGTCTGCATTTGGAATTTTGTGTTTTTATGAGCATGCTGCTGAGATGCAATACAAAAGAATAATTTTGAGAACAGGTTTTGATATATGCGTATAGAAAAGTAAAACCTATCATGAATGAAAGGCTCAAACAAAATGAAAATGGATTAAAATTATTGATTTTTCCTAAATAGTGTGAGTCAGGTGTGCTGTGTTTGAAATTGTGTACATTATGTCTGCCTTTCTCTCTCAGACACAGAGATGCTGTAAACTAACTGCTGGGTAAGGTCTGCTAAGTGTGAATCATTTGATTGCTGTTGTTTGTGCAGCATCTGTTCCATAGCATGTTTAATTATTTTCGTGTGTTAAATTCATGTAGGTTACTTGAGAATTGCTTAACTAAGTCTAAAAATTGCAGCTATTTCAGAATTCATTATCTTGATTATCATTAGAGATGGGCAGAGGAGATTCCTCTTCATACTTTATTCTGAAAGCTTAAAGTGCAGCTCAAAGGTACACTTCCAAACTGATATGCACCTTCTGTTCCTTCGCCAAGCCCCTCTTTGTGGCTGACTTCAGCTGGAAAGACTGCAGACCTTTATCTGAGTCCAGGCAAAGATTTCTGAGTTCACCCGAGCAGGCATCAGCCTGGGAGAGCTGTGGTTAATTTTCTCTGTTGGTGTCAGAGAATCTCAGATGCATCCAGCGAACCAAACAGTACAGAAAAATCCCCAAAAAGTCCACATTTATCTGCAGAGTGATAAGGTGGGCTGGCACCTGCCTATAATGTGTGTATTAACTTGATACCATATGTAGTCCTACATTTTAAGATGATAATTAAAAAGCAGAAAATACCAGGCAAGATTCCTCTCCCTAAAGAAAAAACCAAAACAACATCAAACAATTTCACTTAAGAGCAGTAAACTAGTAGGGCTACTAATTTACTTACCTTTGTACTCAGACTGCTGATCTACCCTGTGCTAAGCTGCATCAGAGTCTAACTTTTATCAGCCTCTGGCTTTAGGCAAGCAAACTGTACTAGCCAGTGCTATCCTTTGTACATCAGGAACTTAATTTGAATGGGGCTTCCCTATTTTATTCCAGGTTTTTGATGACTTTGAAGCTGCTCTTGGGAGCTCTTTTCAGGCTTTTTACCACTGCATGAGATAGAAATACTCTTTTAGTTAGAATCAGAGCTTTTAACATTAAAAAATCACCTGATTCCAGCAAGTGGGAGCTCTTGGTACAGCATAAAAGTGCAGAGCTCACAGTAAGAACTGGCAGTGCTGCTAATGGTCCTTATCACTGGCCTTTGATGCCGTGAGCATGGGACAGAGCTGGCAGTGCATCTCGGCAATTTATGCAAGCAGCTCACGCCTTCATAGCACTTACTTGTCCTTAATGGGATTGTGTTATAAGATAATGGATATCTTATTTCCTAAGGAGATATTTAAAACAGTATCTGCATTTAGAAAACCCTTCAAAACTGGAACTGAAGGAAAATGCGTGCAATACAAATACTCCTTATCCTGCAAATGCATTATCATGTGCAGATTTTAGGATATGGACTTAAGTGAAAAGCTTAGCTGAGTTTTTAAGAGAGAAATTTCTCAACTCTGCTTGGGATTTGAACTGCTATTCTACTGTCAAAATCAATGAACAGGATGTCTAGAACTCTGCTCAGTTCTTGCAAAATGCACTAAGTAATTGCTAAGTGATTCTCAGTCATTGTGAAATACAATTACATTAGAAAGTCAGGTTCAAAAAATAGTATGAGATTTGCAATAGACAGGTTGAGTCACTTTAATTAACAGTTCTTTAATTATAGACATTCATTAATATCATAAAGTTCTTCTAGTTGGCATCAATTGGTATCAGGCATGTAACTAAAGTCTCATTTCCCTGAGGGTGTACATGGCTAGTTTAATTTGCCTGAGGGCTTTTGACTGTAAAATCTCAACCAACATTAAGCAAGTAAAGCTAAGGTACATTGGTGAAATCCCAAATCAGGACAGATGTTTCTTCACAATGATGTGCAAGCCCCGATATTCCCATGGAAACAGTTCTGAATTGAATATTTTCATGTAGTGATTTCAACGACATAACCAAAGTTATATAATGTGTGCATGTTTACACGCACATGTGGCTGTGGGTGTGTGCTAACAGGCTCAGGCAGTTATTCTCATAGTAAGGTTGCCTACGTTTTTATGTGCACGTGTGTCTATTTATACACATATGTATATACCTATTTAATACTGTAAGTATGTGATGAAGTATTGATACTTCTCTTCTATTCTTCCATCTGTTTTATTCCTTGAGAGAGTAGAAAAGACAAACCCCCATTTCAGTGGCAAATTTTCAAAATAGTGTTGAGGTCTTTGAAGACAGTCCTTGGATTTTTCCAGGTATGAAAACCAAAGCCAGAAGCAGAGAGCTGAACCAGTGCTGGTGGAAAGCTGGTGCATTTGTGTTCAGCACTGTGCACGCACATACTGTTTGGAAAGCTCCTCACTCCTGCGAAAGACCTCTGCTCTGTTATACTCCAGTTTCCTTCTTTTTTCACAGTCCCTCTGTTTTACAGGTGAAAGTAATTTCCATTTCCCATGTACATATTATCTTTCATTTTCCATGACAAAAAATGATTCCAGTAATTTATGTCAGCATTTCTAATTTGTACAGGATGATTTTTAATATTTCTGTCTCCTTAATGATGTTTGCTTCTCAGTCATAATCTAGTCTCCAGATTTCATTTGTAGAGAGTAAAACCTTGCAGTGAAAATGAGAGACAGTAATTGGACCTTAGAAAGCAGCAATCCAGAGTAACCGAGGCTTTTTGGGAATGGAGAAGGGAGCTGCTGGTAAAATGCTTTTAACAGCCAAAACTAAAGAGAGATACATCTTGTGAGAATGTTTCTCTAAACGTGGCTGTAAGAATTACTTCTTTTTATTGATTTGCTGATAGCTAGATGTCAGTAATCTAAGAAAAAACCCTTCTATGCTTGAAATCAGAACCTACCTGTTGCACTCCTCTTAAACCAAAAGCAATACCAAATCAAAGGGCCTTTGAAGAATCATGTGTCCTGCATGAGGTAAAGTCAGCTGGCATCGGATTCCGGAATGCAGGAGAGACACTATCCACATTTCATCTGGTCCTAGAGTTGCAGGATACTGGGCTCTGGCAGGCCACTCAACTGATCCCTCTGTGCATGTAGGTTATAAAAGGTGATACAGAGAGAAAATCTTTAGTCAAAAATGTGTTGATATTGATTAGATTAGGGGAGGAAGACACTGGAGATTGAATTCAATAGACATCTTCATTTTTTCCACAAGGCTGGAAATAATGAAGATTTAGTATTTAATTGTTTTGAGACTGTTGAGCATGTCGCTCCAAATCCTGCCACCTCTACAGACTTAGATGTGACTTTGGTACCCCAGCCAGAGCAATGTTACAACATGGGTGTAGGACTTCACTCAAAACCCGTCACTTGATGATTTATCATACAAGGCACCCATTCATGATTTTCACAGAATAAAGAAGAATGTCAAGGCTTTGCAGTGGAAGAAGTGACCTTGCTTTGATTGCATTTTACCCTTTTGCCCTCAGCACAAAAGTACCTGCTATATCTGCTTTGCCAGTACTGGAAAAAAAAAAGAAAAACTGAAGGTAATAATATGGTTCAAAACCAGCCCACAGGAGTTGTGAAAATAAAAGTAGTCAGTATGTGAAAAATAGGTGTTTTTCTGTAGAAATGTGCACACAGAGTATCAGGAACTGCAAGCACCCACTCCTGTTTGCAGGTATCAGTGGACATGCTTGCACAATTTAGGAAACTACCTTTAGTGGGCAGTCAGGAGGGAAGTTCAAGTTTGTCTTAAGCTCTGGGTATGAGCAAATAAATTAGACTGCCTTGGGGCCTTAAATATTTCTCTATTTTGTCTCTCCACTTGGCACTTAGCTTAGACATTTCTGTGCATACCTGGAAGATTGAGTGCAGGCATTCGAGGCATTCTCTGGACATTTTAGGCATCTCTGTCTTTATTAAAGTACATGATGTTCAATTTATTTCACTTTAACTAAGAGCTCTATATTGTTTTATTCTATAGTTTGTTTATTAATTCTCCTCAGCAGTATTTATTTACCTGTCTAAAATTTTCCATTATTTCCCCCAGCTTACTTGTAAAAATATTGAACCACATCATCACACCCACCATCTTTGGGATGCCACTGCAGGCCCTCTAGGTTGGATAGAAAAGCCCATTAATGGCGTTTTTCTGAATGCTATCATATGGTCAGTTTTTAATCCATTTCGTATTTGAAATATTGATGTTGTATGATGCTAATTTTTAATCAGGATATTCTTGGGGTACTAAGGTGAAGTGATTCAGTCTAAATATATTAAGTCATTGCAGGCACTTTTACCAGTGTATATAGTAATTTCATAAAAAATATGATTAAATGAATTTGACAAGATGTATTTTCCATGAAACCATATTGATTGACATAATTATTTATTATCATCATTTAAATCTGTATTGATTGAACCCTTCATTTGCTGGTCCATTCGTTTGCCTGAGTTTTGATGTCACTCTAACCAGATTATTTCACTATTGCTCTAAGATGAGGTTTCCAGGAGTCCTCAACAATCTTTCCAGTATTGCATATAAAAAATGATAGCAAATACCTTCGTTTTCTTGGCCAGAAAATTGAAAACCCATACTTCTATGTTATCTGGATGTGGAGATTTAAGAATTTTTTTTTAAATGGTCTTTCATCTATTTCCACCTATTTTTTTAGTACTATAAATTTTTCAGCATTATACATTGCCTTTGATTTTCCACCTAAAATGAGGGCTTTTTCACCCAAAAGCCAGGTGAACTCAGTCAGAAGTTAGGAAAATTATCCCTACCTGGCCATCAGTGAGATGTCTGAAGCGTAACAAGAAGCTCCAGGCAGCCAACAGTCTTCCATCCCACATCTCCAAACGTGTGTCTTCCATTCTGCTAAACACTCACATGAAAACTTGATTTTGGTTTCCAAAATTTTCAAGGATCTTTCCTTGTTCTTTCATTTCAAAAGACAAACATTATCCTGTACAAACAATGGGACATGACGAGGCATGTATTACCGGGCCGTTAATGCACTTTGCACTTTGGCCGTGTGCCTCACAGTGCCCTAGAGACTTGCATTAATGGCCCAGTGATACGACACACCCTATCGTGTCTTATTGCTTAATTGGACTCCAGACAAATTCAGTTAAACCACATATGCTGTCTTTTACGACTACTGCTGTACAGCTTTTATTTCCTCAGTTCTTGGGTGCTTCTGGAGGTCTTTGTGCTATTTCAAATGTATCTCTTGAAATCTCAGATGGTAGAGGCAGAGGTTTAGCTCTACCCCTGGCCCTTTTCCATCCATGTGACAAATAAGGATGTGCTGTGACAGGCAAAACACAAACCTGGAGATGCACACCTGGGAAACCCATATCAGAAAAGTGGAAGGAGGCATCACAGTTCTGTCTCATCTGTTGGCCACAAAGCTCATCTTTAACAATGTCAGCCATGAATGTTATGTGGCTGCATTCATGTGGCATCCATGGTACCCTCATAACAGAAAAAGCCCCACTAGACCACCTGTGGTGTTTGAGAGGTTTCTCCCGTACAGTTCTCTTTTAGCCGGGAGGGCTGCATGCTATAGCTGGAGCAATAATGAAATATCCTTATAGGCCTTTCCACTGCATTCTTTATGTTGCAGATCAGTATCCATGTGAAGAATGCTCACAGCCATTGGGATGATTGCAAATAATAAACCTCAGGCAGGTTGTGATACCCCTCAGCATTTCACATTTAATTCCCTGAACTTGGGAAACCGAGGCCAAAAGGACACCTGCCTCTGACAAGGGAGAAACAGGAGGCACAGGGCAATACCAAACAGCTTCCACCAACTTTAGCCTAGGTGGTCCTGGTCAAGGAAGAGTATGAGACACAAGGATGTGACATTTTTTAGATGTGTATAGGACCTATCATGCACGGTAAAGTTAATGTTTGTCTGATCAGAGTAAATTTCTGGTGTACTTAGTTACTTTTTGGATAGGACTGAAGTTGATGACTGCAAAGTTTCACAGCACCTTCATGGGATCCTAGATTATGAATCATCTTTGAATGTGGTGGGACCTCAGATAACTTCCATCACCATTGCTCCTGCCTGATGTTAGATTAAACTGTGGGTTAATTTAAGTTTTGAGATATCAGGAGTGTCACATGCGCTGTATACCATGGATGACAAAGTGCTAATGCTCACTGTTAGAGTATTTAAAGTAGAAATCTTGAAATGAGTGAATTAATCAAAACTCTTTAAGCCTTAATTTCAGAATAAAATTCTCAAGTGATTATGATTTGTATAAATTGGTTTTAGACCGTGGACACAGTCTAAGTGGTTATGCTAATAAAAGAGCATCATCGTGCTCTTTAGAAAAGAATATCACAACCAAATATGCTTTAGTAAATTATCAACGGTCTATAAGTGAACCAGTGGAAATGCAGAGGGTTTAACATTAGCCTAAATTAATCCTGAAAACAGCAAAACCAAGGCAAAAGCAGCAATGCACCCTATCTTTGCTCAGTATGACTCCAACATTTAATACATCGATGAATATAAAGAATCAACTGGATCCACTTCTGAGTAACAGCTTGTCATTCCTGCTGTCTTTGTGAACTGGCACCACTGCAACCATCTTAGGAGTGTAGCAAGGCCTAAAAGAGTCTTGCCAGATGGTGGACCATAGTGCCTGTTAATAACAACTACTATTTTTATTGATAATATCATAAGTCCCTTATTGTATGGATGTAAAAGGGGCTGCCTCTTGTCATTTATGCTTGAAATGCAGACTTTTGTCTGTCCCAGACACAAAGAGTTTTTGGGCAGTGTGGTTTACATTGAATTAATGTTTGTATTTTCTGCTATGTCAAAGACCATCCCTTTGAGTGTTTCTAAAGCACTGCAATTACTTTGGTGTTTTATTTTTGAAAGAAATTATGTATAGTAACAAATTGAGATGAGGTGAAACAATCATTTTAAAAAATTGAACAAAAATATAAAGATTTTAGAAAATCAAATATATGTTTACACAGAATTTAGAAATTATTGCCTACCTTAAATTACAGTCCAGGATAGTCTTAAAAGCAAGAGACATTCGGACACTTTCAGTGATCCAGATGGATTTGTATTTATAATTCTTCTCTCTCTCTCAAATTGCTGCTTCAGCTTGGTGGGTCAGTGTGAGGCTTTTCCCCAGCTGATGCTGTTTGCGAGCAGCAAGGGCTGGCTCACAGCAGCAAACTTTGCTCTTCCACCAAGACTTGTGTGCTGGTTCATGGAAAGGAGTAAAGCAAGTAACACAGCATTGGCAGCCCAAAAGTGAGTCCTGAGGAGGTAACATCATGTTCAACAGGACTGCTCTACTTATGTGTGAAGCAGTGTTTTAATTAAAAAAAAAATTTAGATAAATTCTTAAATGAGGATTATTTGCTTGAAAGTATTTTAACTGTATTTCTCTTAAACCAGCAATATTGTAAAAATATAGTGTAAAATTATACATCAGATTTTGTTCACTGTACAGTTTTAAGAAACCTCAGAATGACTCAGAGCCCCCTTCAGCATGTGGTTTTGGTACAGGAGCATGTTTATTGTGTCATGTATATAATGCCACTCTCCATTTAAAGTTCAGCCACAGGGAGAGTAAAGTAAGACATTATTATGAGCAGTCACAACCTGAAGCAAAGAAAACCAGCTAAACCAGTAAACACTGTCCCAGAAATATGGAATTCCTTCGGAGAGAGGCTTTCCATTTCTAGTCTAGACCTTTATCTGTGAAACACTTTAGGTGCTTTACCACATTAAGGTGTTCAGACCAAAGGTGCCATTAGACCTTGAGGGGTGTCTGCACAGATAGCACCTCATGAGCCTTTAGTCTGACCACCTCTCTGAAAGGTGCAGAGAGCCTGGGACTTGGTATATGCCTACACCTTCACGGGGGCCTTGTGGAAGTAAAGTGCAGTGTGTGTTACCTTCACAGGCTTATGCAAAAGTTCCTTCTACTGCCTATGAAGAGAGCATTTTGTTGAAGGATTAAATTTTAACCCTTCCTCAGAGAAGGTATTTTAAAATGTGCAAGAACAGGTTGGACGGGGCTTTGAGCAACCCGGTCTACTGGAGGGTGTCCGTGCTCATGTCAGGGGGTTGGAATCTGCATGACCTCTAAGGTCTACCTACCAACCCAAACCATCCTATGATTCTGTGATGCTGAGTGTGGCACATAAGATACAGCCACCTACTTGGTGTGCATTTTTCTTCATTTCTGGAGATTTGTTCTATCATATGTTCTGGCTGGTCACTGTGCCCTGAGCTAGGATATCCCCCTTCACACACTGCCATGCCAGGCTGTCTGACAGTCTCATTTCATGCTTTATTGGGAGACAGCATGCTGTGGTGCTCAGAGCACAGGCTGGGGAGCAGAGCACATGGGATCTCTTCCCAGTGCTTCCCATAGCCACAGGCTCATCCCTAAATTACCCCAAGCTTCCCAGCTACAGCAGAAGGACAGCGATATTTATTTACACAACTCCTAAGCATGTGCAGCAGGCCTGGCAAGACCGTGCAAATTAATTCCTGCTAATGAAAGTTTGGGTTTTTTAATATTTCCCTTATGCTGTGACTGTGCCCTTTCTGTCATCACTTCTTATGCACATGAATTTGCCATTATGCCAGCAGCAACTCTGGGTCTTCGCTGCTGCTGGCTGGTTATTTGCACTGTGGTAATGATCAGAGGAATTCAGGCTCCACTGTGTTGTACTCTCAGAATGGGAGAATTATCTGTACAATATGTAATCAGTGCCCAAATGGAAAGATGTTTTAGAGAAGAATTTACAACATAGGGCCCTTATTCTGCAAAGTGCACTGGACTAGTTCAATGGCTGAGAACAGCTTCACTGACTTAAGAATATGAAGTCTAAACAAATGAGTATTTCTTTTCAGAATCTGATTGCAGAGGGCAAGAACATGGTTTGAAAGATGGAGACCAAGTAATCAGACGCATAGAGTTTTCCTGCTCCAAAGTTCATTAGTTTAAGCTGTGGTCCAGTGAAACCAAGTCTTTCCATAGAGAGTCATATTAACATGTGTTACGATTTTTCAGGGCTGCACTCAAGAGCCAGAATCTTCTGCTTTGCCAACCACGAGGCACATGCAGCTTGGGACACACAGCCCCACAAGACAGCATGGTTAAAGAAAGGTGATGTATTTTACTATCGTGGCAAATCATATTGTTCAATAACTCTTGTTCACTGAAGAAGCACCAGATGAATTAGCAGTAACAAAGATGAGAGGTTTAACTAGCCAGGCAGGAACCATGGAGAACCACAGTGCATGGTACAGAGGTTACCTGATAAGATTGGATGGGAAACCAGTTAGATGGCTAATCATTGAGGGTGGTAGAAAAACTGTTGATGACAAGTTTTTTCATTAGAAAATGTTTCTTTTTTGCTGAATCAAGAGTGTTTTGCAGACTCAGAAGAAACACAGCCTGAGTTCTGGCATTTCTGTGAATTCTGGGAGCACGTCCTGGCAATCCTGGCTAGTCCCCAAGATCTTTATTTCCCTCCTCAAAAACCCAAAAAGTTTGACAGCTCACATTTTCATTCTGATATGACCAAAATCACATTCTGAAACTTGAAAGTTTTTCACAAAATGGGTTTGTTTACCAGACAGCCCTATAAATAATATTTCTCAAAGCTGTGTTTGACAAGCATGATATTGTTAATATGGCTCCCGCTGGTGTGTCATCCACGGCCAGGTTTTCAGAGGAATGTCTGCAAAGCAGAGCTATCGGAGAGCTCTCCATATGAGCTGCAGATACCATTTCTTTTGGAAAACTGTCTGCTTGCAGGGCACTAAAGAATAGTGCCAAGTCAATGTTAAATCTTCATATGGGAAATGGTTAACAAGACAGCTTTCCTTTCTACCTCCTATCTAATCTCTGCCAAATCAATCTACCACCCAAGACTGGAAGTTGAAAATGTAATAAACAGGTCCACAGTGAAGGATGAACTATACCTGTGCCGGGAGCAGTTCCCTCTTCATCTCTCTTCACCAGCAGCGTGCCCTCCTATTACCCAAGGGAAAAAATTAAATATTCAGATTGTTATTATTTATTTAGAGGACACAAAAAAAATCAAACCAAGTCAATATTTATCCATCTGAAAAAAAGCCCAGTATATGACAGACGCTTTATTCGGGGTAAATTAGTAGACATATGTCTCAGAGAAATGCTGTTGTTGATGATTTATTCTTTTGTCCTTCTTTCAGTTAAGCTTTCCTCAGGTGTTTTTCAAACCGCAGAGCTTCTAAAGCTTCTGTAAAAAGTCTATTTTTTACTAAATTGCATTAGCTCTTTAAAATATACAGGAAAGATGAACTCATCTAATAACAACCTCGGAAAATAACTGCAGCTGAATATAAATAAAATTAAATTTTCACAGAGGAAAAAGCCATTTCAAACTATTTTTTCCATATAATCCATACCACAGATACTCAATAATTCAGTGAGCTTTCAGGCAATATAAGTCAATGTTGACTCATTAAATGCATTAGCTATAAAATGCATCTCTAGTAGGAAGGATGAGAAATGATTTGCGTTCTTCCCTTTTCATCATTATTCCTTAGTGGCTTTAGTTTTTGGTTTTGTTTTATTCTTTTGGGTTTTTTTCACATTTCACACTTTATAAAGAATGCTTTACAGCAACTTCAGGAGCTCTAGTACATCATTAAAAAATAAACACATTTTCTTCCTTACCAGAAACCTGACCAAGAGCAAAATTGTCTTGGTTTTACTTAATAGAAATGCTGACAGACATTAAATTAAGGCTTAATTAATCCTTCAGAGATGGCCAGCCAGACAATAAAGTGGAAAACGAAACTGGTAGGGCCAGGAGTGAGGAACTCTCCCAGCCTGGCAGGGCCCAGTTGTGCTGGACTTTTACAGGCATGTGAGACAAAGAACAAAAAATCTGAAAAAATAAAAAGTATCAATTACATTAATTTGAAAATGCCCCTCATCTGTGCAAAGACTGTGATTTGCAGGAATCCTGTGGCATCAGAGTGCCAAGTATTCAGTCTGTTAACTAGATTTCTGGCATTGACCAACTGCATCTTGTTAGGATGCTTGAAATTAATGGAGTCCAGCTTCTGTATGTGGAAAACTGAACATCAACCCCTAATGTGACAGTTGTGGTCCATATGTGTAGTTTCAGGTGGGATGATATAAGGGAATATGGACATCAAAAGTTAGATGATGTAGGAAATTATGTAAGTTGAAACTATTTAATAGGTAAATAATTAAATAAATAAAAGCCAAACAACCCTAAGGCAATACATTTGGCTCTTGGCATATAACTCAGCACAGGAAAACTGGATAAGACCAGCCCCAGATGAACTGATTTTTTTTGTTATCCACATGTTTCTCTTCAGTGTCACATATGGAACAAATAACTAATATAATTTTGTCTGGTTAAGTTAGGTGAGTTGGCTAAGCTAAGAATCTGGAATGCTATTACAAGTGCATTAGGTTGGTTAGCCACTCAAAAAGGATTTAAAAAATCAGCCTCCTAATGCCCCTTTGTTTGCTCCCCAGCTCCAAGAAGCCATTTATTTCTTCCTCTAATGCCTAAAGAATTATTTTCACATTCTCGTCGATTAGTACTTCAGTGTGAAACCATTGTCTGCAATATGAGTTCAGCTGTTATCTACTCCCTAAAAAAAAATTATTTCCACATTTGCTATGTAACAGCCTGACAAACAAATAACACCTGCAGAGGATCATGCTCAATAAAGAAAGGGAAGAAAAATAGGTGGAAAGCATGAGAATTCCACTAATGCTCAATGATTGATCTTGTTAGCACGCACAGCCTGTCAGAGCACATTGCCCCAGCGCAAGCACACAGCACTGACGAACCAGCAGCACGGGAAAGAAATGCATTTCTGTAGAGATCACAGTCAGACACCCTCCCCCAGCTTTCTGAGTGGAGCTTGATTGTCAGCATTATACACACGCTCAGACAATGCTTTCAATAGACGCCTTTTTGGAAGACAATTGCAGAAAGCATGATAACGGGATTTGTCACCCTGATGTGGCTGCTGTTTCAGCAGGCATTATAATAATGAAAGGAAGTTTTACTAATTGAAAATGTGAATGAAATTCAGCTGTCTTTTTATTTTAATTCTTTTGGATGAAAGCCAATTAAGATCATCTGTCTAATGCATCTATTCACCCCTACTTCAACAATGTGTCAATTATAATGGATGTCTAATAAACTCAGACTTCCCAGGACAGAGAGCTGAGTGTACAAAACAACTAGTGAGAAATATTAACACATACCTGTAAAATATTTTGTAAGGATTGGCCAAACCCTTCAAATGGCTGAGCTTATTTTCCACAGCATGCCTAAGAGGAGTTATCCTGCACATTCTCAGCAGGGAGTGGTTTGGGCATATCTGTGTCCTTCCACAGCTATTCTGCACTAGTGGTCCTAGGCACATCATGGAACCTCCATATTCAAGGCTATTAGATGTCTATTAATTTAAACAGTACACAGTGTTTTTGGCACAAATAAGTCTGAGTGTGACATCACCTGTGTGTTTAATCTAATTTCATCTCTTTACTCGTGTGTTTCTGTGCCCCAGAGGCATCTGACTCTCTCTTGGGCTCTTTCCACTCACTAAGAAGTGTGGCTCAGAGGGGGAGGGCTTGTGGAGAGAAATTGATGACACTCAACCCGTGTCCATTGTATTCATCTTTCAGGTGTTTTGCCCTAGATTAGTCTGGTTGTGTGGACTGAAAGCCTATTAGTGGCATTAAATGCTCTTCCAGAGCTCATCTTACAGCTTGGTTTAATGTATAAATAAGCCAATTCACATCATCCAAGACAGTGCTGCAATGCAAAGAAAATGCAGTAAGTGAAGGCAACTTGCTACAAAAGGACATGCAGAATGTGGATTGAAGTGTAACAGTAGAAACAGAGATGCTCAGAAGAGAACCAGCGCGCAGAGAGAGAAGTTAAAAGAATCCTAGTGAAATAAGTGTAAAAATACGTTTTATCACTGATTAAATACAGTATTAGCAATAGGTACACGAATATAAAAGTTCAATATTTAAACCTCTGATATTATTAGGCCCCTTACAGAAATGGATGTTGGATAAACATTGCAAATATTTATGTAAAAACACTGTCTCTATAAGACACACGTTTTCACTATGAAAAAAGCCACTTTAAAATTAAGGTCTGTGTTAAACATTAGAGCTTGTCTGTTGCTGTCACCAGTGCTTCTTCTGTGTGCATCTGTGCCACTGCTTTTGATGCCTCTGCTGTAGCTGTGAACGCTGGTCACAATACCAGGAACATCACTAAACCATCTTTTAAGAGTGTAGAGTAAAAAATGCAGTAATTTTTTGAAAAGTTTTAAAAAACAACTTCACTGCAATTCTTCTGTATTTATTTCTCTGCAGATACTCTTGACTGGGATTTTAGTGGAAGAAACTCTTGCCTAAAAATGACACACACATTGAGTAAAGACTATATCTTGCACGTGAACTTCTAATTCATCCACGGCAAGAGTTTGAGTAAAGTAGGCTAAAAAAAGCCTACTCAAAGGTTAAACTCTTCCAGTCAGGCAACAGAAACCCTTCCCACAGCTCCCTGCTCAACTAGAACGTACCAGATATGAAAGAATTAAAATCTTGCTCTTGAGTACAGGGAAATCAGCTCCAAGCTGAGCATTAATTTAAAATTACTATCCCACAAACCCCTATACATAGCAAGAACGTTCAAGAGCCTCATGGACCATTTATAGACAGTATGGAAACAGAAGTGGGACACAATGAATTGAATCTACTATAGTGAAATTATATGACCAGCTTCCACCAGGAAGCCCTTTTGGCTGCAAACACCACCCATGAGAGCAAAGGTGCTTTAGGAATGATAAGCTCAGAGAGATGGGTAAAAAGGCCAACACGAGTCACAGTACCTCTAGGTCTAGTGCCTTACTTGTTAGGGAGGTTTTTACCTCAGTCCTTCATGTTATTATTAGCCTTACACAGTAATGTGAGATTAAATATTTCTATACATGTGCATATACTCCAACTGAACTCTCTGTTCTGAACTCCAATTCAAATTAATTCTTCATTAAAACCACTATAAAGGTGAAATATATGGCTTCATAGATGAACTTCATATTTGCTGATGTGGTGAAAAACTTAATTTGGAAGTCACCATCTATTTCCAGCCTCACCTGGAAAGCCTTTTCCAGACTTAAAGCATCAGACACTTCCCAAATTGTTAAGCCATATGGTAACCCAGAGAGGCACTTCCTTAGCTTTTTCTGTTAAAACTGTTTTACCTGCATGACCATACCAAATATTCATTTGGTCCTAGATGAACAAAGTTTAAATTCTTACAGAAGAAAAGTGAATTTACCTACATTATCTTAGGCGAAGTGCAACTGTGACCCTGGGTCTTCTGCATCCTAAGTTCATTGACTGTGCTGTTTGGTTCAAGGAAAAAAAACTATCACCAGCTTTTATTTTGGTTTATGTTTTTGGTGGTCACAGCACTTCAGGCTTTGCAGGTCCAACAGGTGGGAGCATCCCAGTGGGCTCTGGTATAAAGCACACTCCACACTGCTCAGTTCTGCTGTGATAATGCATAGTCTGTATATACCCCGTGGGGGACACTTTTCCAGACACCTGTGGAATAGCTTTATGGAGCACACTCAAAATTCTGGGCAATCCTGGATCTTCTAGGGTTAAGAAAAAAATTTTAAGGATCCACAGTTTGCATTTAAGTCCTTAAAACAGTAATGAAGGTCTTTAATTCGTGAATTTAGACCCAGGACCTTCTTATCATAAGGATTTTTTTGGTAGAAGCATTACAGGACAAGATTTTGAAGGAAAGCAATGTGCATATGTAGTATGTACCAGAGAGATAGCCCTCACTTTTCTCTGCATCCCAAAACATCACCATCTCTGACATCATAAAAGTTTTGGATCATCCTGTTTGATACCCTAGTAAGTGTACAGTGCAGAATGGCATTACCTGAGATCAGAAGGGGAGGTGCAGAGAGTGAGGTGATGTTTTCAGGGTGGTGGGGTGGGAAGATAATCTTGGAGAAGCATTTTGGCTTAATATAGTATTATATTTCTCAAGTCCAGTGAAAATACCAAAAGCTTTATCATGATTTGGGTAACAGCTTTAGAAATTTGTTATGATTCTTCTGTCTGAAGGATGTTCTACAGGGAGACTCTGTAGATGTTAAATATAGCCCGGATGTTGGTGTCTGGAAGAAAGATGAGCCAAACACTGGATTATGCATGTAGATGACTGATGGGATAGAGACAGAAGGCTGTGAGGAGGACTTGGGACAGGCGAAATTAAAACCTGTGTTTTACCTTCCTTGATCATGACTCCTCACAAGGTTGCATCACAGAAACAGTCAGACCTATAATTTGCACAGATGGAGGTGCTCTGAATAGAAAGGCAAAGAAAGAGAAGTGAATTTAGAGGGAAAAGAGAAGGAAAGGTGGCCTGAGTGTGACTCATCACTTGCCTCTGCTGCTCTGAAACCTAGAAGGAAAATAACACAGAGCTTCTAAAGAATGTGTTGTATGAACAGAACTAAGGAAGTTAAAAAAGAAAATATTTCATTATCTTTAAGGCCACCATGTATAAATCTTCACTATCTTTGCTGGCAGGCTTTACCAGCCCAAACCCCACTGCACTAAAGAAGGACACATGGTTTCAGGAAATTTCTGAGTGTGGACATGTTATTCTGGAAAAGGTTTCATCCACAAAAGTGGGACAAAGAGGGTGAGAGTTGTTTGGAAAACATTGTTGAAGGTTTTCACTGGGAACAGTTCACCAAGACCAGATGGTATAAGCCAGTGAAGAGAAATGACTTTGACAATGGAGGAGAGGCTCTCTGGAGAGCAGTAGCACATCGTGCATTAAATAAGTTTAGAGATAGATAAATGGAGTAGTGGTGAAGGAGGCAAATGTGGGTGGTTTTAGTAAAAGAGAGAGAAATATTATTATCCTATAAGCATGCAAGATGGAAGAGACCAAAGAGGCACCAGATGGAAAGTTTAAGTTCTCACAAGAAAATGAAGGATATGATGGATAGCATATGTAATGGAGAGCAGGTGAGGGGATGCAGTTATTGCATCAAGTGGAAAGTTTGAAGGAGAACTTTAGGTAAAAGAAGAGCCTGCATATATTGTCAAAGGAAAAGAAGAGGAAAGAAGTAGAGGGAAGGTATTACTTGTAAGATTTCCCCCATTAAAAACTGATGCAGTGCAGTGTGGAGGGAGTGTGTGCAGTACGGTGTATAGCTGCAGTGAAGTGTTGGGGTGGCTTTAGGCACAGGAATCAAGTGAATGGGGTGGAGCTGAAAAGGCAGAAGAGCTGAAGAAGTAGAGCAATGAATTTGTGAATATCAGTAAAAATAGATATGGGGCTTAAACCAACAAATTAACATTCATGTTATGGCTGAAAACACTCATACTTATCCTCCCTCACAACGAAGATTTCAAGCCATGTAACTGAGTGCTAAGCACAGCTTTCTCAGGTTAAAAACATGCCTGGCTATGGCAATAATTGCTCAGAAGGCAGTTTCTCTCTTCTTGCTCAACAAACAAAAGTCCATCAAATGAAAGGCAGTTTAGTCACTTTCCGGTTTTCCTAAAATAACAAGTTTGTCCACACAAATCTGTGAATATTATCTGTGATTTATTCAGTATTTATTATAGTGTATGTGAAGAGGAGCCATATGTAGTGATAATGCTCAGTGCAAACAAATACTACTAAGCATAACACTTCAGGAAAGGTGAGGTACTACATGCTATCATGCAAATAAGTGCAAAGTTTTAAGGTTTATATTAAGGTTGTATTTGTGAAGATTTTGCTGAATAATCCACAGTATGGAATTGTACTTATTGAGAACAGAATTTATCACATGATATTGTATTACTATTACTGTACAGAGCAGAGAAGTCTTTATTTTGCCTTCAATTTTCCCATCTTATAAGAATGTTGTGAAGAGAAAAAAAAATGTGAGGTACACTGTTGGGACTTACAACAGCTTGTCCAGCTGCGGGGCATTCATTTGTCTTGTCTGCAAATGCTATTCCAAATTATCCCAAGGATTTGTCTCTGCTACTCTCCTCCTCAGACTGGCTCTGACTTCACTGTCTGGCTCCCATAGAAATGCCCTCTGACTGCATCTGTGATGAAATGCTGTGCAGTAAATGTGATCACATTTTCATCTGCACTGCCATGCCAGTGGATTCCCAGTCTCTTTTTCAGCAAGATAATGTGTATGGTGCAAACATTCCTGCATCTGTCCAAAAATGGGAAAGGATTGTGCCATCTTCCTCTTGTACTTGGAAAAGGCATTTCTGAAGTGCAAACCAACTGCAAATTCTGGCAATACAGTCTGGCCTGGGACTTTTGTGGCAAAAATCCAGCCCAGGCAATCCAGACCTTTAAGGCCAATTAACCTATTGTGGATCACAGAGCACAGAGTCCAGCTCAGTACATGCCTGTGGCATGTTGGCTCATTTCTGCCGGGACACCAAGTGCTGCAGCAGCTTGTTCTTCTACAGAGGCACCAGTGCTTTCAAACCACAGGAACTACAGATGGGGCAAATCTGAAACAGGGACATTTCCATGCCTTTGGAAGAAGGAGGCCAGGTTTCTAATGAGTTGTTTGTGCATTTTCTGTATCATTCAAGTGTCAACAGCACCAAAGAGAAATAAATATTCCTGGATCCATTAGTGATCACAGCACAGGTGGACAAATGAGCCCTATAGGCTTAGATTACACAAGAGCACCTTGGAGAGCTCTCAACTTATGTCAGGTGAACTGGCCATGCACCAGACTTTTTCCATCTCTGATTAAGAGAGCAGAACCTGGGCTCTGCCCTCTACATCACACTCAGGTTGGACATCACCAAAGGCTAAAGTCATTTGCTGTTCCCAGGCACTGCTCCCTGCTGCCGAGGATAAGTTAGAAGAATTGGTTCTGCATCATCTTCTGCTTCTACTGTGGGTGGACAGATGCAGGAGCTCTTTCAGAAGTTCAGAGGCTGGATTTCCTCTCATTTTCATTTCTATCTTTTTACAACAATGACTTGTAAGATACCCAGTTGCATTCGGACGTAACACATCCAAATCATATCGGTCCTCCATAGAACAAATCACTCTCTGAGTAGTAGGACCAAAGGAGATGGTTGCCTAGACATTTGCACCCCCTAAATCCTCTACCACTCTACCTAAACCACTCTAGTGTCCTGAATTCCCCTCTTTCATCTCATTTGTTTGCCCCTTACATGTCAGGCTGGGCAAATCACGTGTGTCTTGCAAACCCTGAGCTGAAGGCACACCTCAGCTGCCTCCTTCCTCCTGAGTAAAGTTAGGGTGAAGTTTCTTCTTCAAAAGTCTTATAGAAATGTAATTTTTTAAACATCAGCCTGAATGTGGCAAATAGGTTTAGAAACTGCCAGCAAAGAAAGGGAGAAAAGCACATGCACAAACAGGTACAGACAGACACGTGGCAGCTGCAAAAACTTCACATCTGCAAGAAACCAGATGGAAAATTACTTGGCCTGTGCTAAGGGGAGGTTTGTCTTCTCCACTGTATAGCTTGGTTCCTGGGATGCAAAGGAGCAGGAGAGGGAAAAGACACATCTTCAAAAGGGATGAGACAAGGCCACACTGTAAATGTGGTAGGGGGGAGATGCCCCAGAGCTGTAAGCAGTGTGGCTGCTTAGTGGCCTGGCTGGGCTGGGGACAGAGGTTTGTGTCCTCTGTGCTCCGGCGGGGCTGACTCAGAGGAATAGGAGGAATGACAGGATAGGGTAAGTCTGCACGAGTCCTTCTCTTTCCAGGCTACGTTTCTGCATGACCATGGGAGCTGAACAGGGGTGGAAAGTCTGATTTCTAGTTGTAGCTCTTCCTCTCCCCTTCATACCTTCTTTTTTGACATGCTAGGTCATGTAAGCTGGAGTTCTGCGGTACCTAAAACAGACATACCCTCTTCTTATCCAGCACCTCTAGATGACACTGTAATACAGATGAAAAATAGAAATTAAATCCTAACACATGTCCCCTTCATATTTATTAATAATTAATATCAGATTTGCTTTTTATTATTTTAGTGGCTTGTGAAAATAGAAATAATTGTTGCTGATTATTATTTATTTAAGTGATGACAACATGATTAATAATACTTCAGCATGGGAAGGACTCACACTGAACAACCTAGAATGGGGAGATATTATCTCTGTTGGTGGCAAAGCTCATAATACACACGCATTGGAAAAATGATAACCCACCTGTAGAGGAAGAATGATTAAAGATGAAGATGGATATGGCAACACACAGATAAAGAAGATCAATATTTAGGATATAAAACAATTTAAGAAGCTGGGCCATGAATTCATTCTAACATGTGCAGTCCTTGCTGAAGTGAGGCTGACATACCTGTTATCTACCTGCCCATCGTGGTGGGTTCAGGATCTTCCTGTGGAGACACATAGACCTAACCACACTTGGAAAAACTCTTCCCTGGTAGACCCCCACTGTCATACATAGCTTTACAAAAGTTAAATTCAGACAGTGATTTCTGTATTTGAAGAGTTACTGAATTACCGAATACTTTAAGCAAAGCTTAGGCCTGTTCCCTCCACACATTTTTTCCATTATAGCAAGCATCTTCCAGTGGCCTCCTTTCTGGTCACAGCAGCCGATGCTAAAAGCCCAATATTTGTGCTCAGTCCTACGGTCTGATGCTGCCCTGCTTCCTGCAACACATCTCCATCTTGCTATAGGAACAGAAAATTGTAGAGCTGGTTATACTGTTTCCCCATGAAAAGTTGTTGGGTTTTTTTTCCCAAAGAGATTGAATTTTCGAAGGTTTTGATGATGAAATTTCACTGTGATGCCTTATACATCCAGCCCTTTGGCTACCTCGTCCTTGCACTCTTTCTGCACTTCTCATAGCACCTAATATCTCACTTTCTTTTTAGGAAAGGACATGGTGGATGCAGGTTCAGCTGTGAACGTGGCTCACTGAAGAGCAGAAGCATAAAGGGGTGGGACATGTATCTACTTTTTCCCAAAATACTTTTTTTTTCTCTTGTGAGAATCACAAATTTCAATTAATTGGCTTCTTTGTTTGCCAAAAGGTAAACACTTTACCAGTCTGGTTTTACATGTCTGCAAGGAACACTTTAAATGAGACATTTTCTACATTTTCTATCAAACTGCAGTCATGCAGCCTGGGATCTTTGGGAGTGCCTTTGGATAACTTTCTTGGTGAAACACCTCTCCCGCAGCCATTTCTACTTTTCTTCTCTTGTCCCTTTACCAGTGCCTGCCAAATGGTTCTGCCACCATCCTAGGGCTAAACCTGATGTTAAACAAGCTGCTGAGTTGCTGTCTAGAGAGTATTTGGTTCAGTACATGCTCAGCTGTTAGGAACAAAATGCCCATGAAGATCCCAAGAGAGAAAGAAAATTTCTACACAGACACATATTCTTTCTCTGTTTCTTTTCATTTAATTATATGAGAAGAGCTATTGAGTTCAGATTGTGTTTTCTTTTTGGTTACGAATGCATGGAGTAGAATTACAGTTTACAACTGTGGTCATGCTAAAGAATATTTCCCTGCCTTCTCTTTGTGTTTCTTCTGCACAAGGTTTCTGTATGTTTCTTCCAGAGATTTTTCACGGTAATTAGGCCTAATTCTTTAATTGCCTCCCCCTCCATCCCTAAAAATGCTGCTGCTTCCTAGTGATTCTGGATATAACATATGTTGCCAGATATAAACAGGGGGGCCTATTAACATGGTAATAAATTTGCATGCTCTATAAATTCTTGCATCATTCATAACCTAAAATAAAAGATGAGAAAAAACCACTTTGATTTGTTGCCTTTGGACTGACCTCCAACATGTAGATTTATATGACAGAAAACAGTGTTTTGAAGATCTCCATTTCCTTAGGCTGGGGGAAAAAAAAAGGCTTTTTATAATTTTTTTTAATGGAGTACAGTTGGTCCATCAAGTTTCAGTTTCGTTTTGAAATGTGCCCTGGGAGAATGCGCCGTAAATGCCAACATATTCAGCATCATGAACTCAAGATGATATCAGCTTGTTATAGCATTCTGTTGCCAGTGACTCCTACCAGTTCCATTTTTTAAAAAAGGAAAAATAGAAGGAATGGTTTAGAATTTTGTTTATCACCCCTTCCCTTAGAGGAGCACAATACAAACTATTATCTTCCTTCCTCATCTTTGGTGCTGCCTTTATTGAAAATTCTCAGTCAGGGATCCTACTAGTGCATTTACTGTTGACCTTAGACAGCAGTAACATGATTTCCTTGCTGACTAAAGAAAATACAATGCTGCAAAGGACATGTATTTTGATTGACAAGCAATAGGTACATCTGTCTTCAGACTTCCAGATTCTTAAAGATACTGCTGAATAAACCTTGCAGTTGCCATCTTGCAATAAACATAATTCATTCCCCCCAGAAACACATTCAATTTTAAAAGGAGCTTTGTGTAAAACGACAGCACTAATAAAATGATGAAACATATATTATGGGGCAGAGTCGTAGGCAATGTAAATCAGTACAAATCAGCTGAAAACAATGGCTACATTTCTGTCTGGTAAAATATGTCCCTTTTATCTTAGTTATATTAGGCCATTTGTTAGAATATGTGATAAAATGTATCTAAATATTACAGGTAGGATATGAACATGATAGCTATTTGACAAAGCAGCCCCTGAGAGAAAGTGCATTTTTCACCACATCAGAGGTTAGTTCCCTTGATGAAGATAACAGATAGGTTTGCTCTATGTAATCCTGTACATAATTATCTTCCCTACCTAATTTCTTTCTGTTGCTATGCATCATTATCTTAAATATTTTGTAACCATTTCATTACCATTTCCATCCCATTGCTCATTCCTTTATCTCAGTTGTTTTGTCTGACATCATAAAACTGAATATTTATCTTGTTCTCTCTACAGCCTTTAATAACTAGCCTGGTGTCAGAAACCACAACTTTAATAAATACACCCAACCTGATGTATTATTAAGCACTGAGAAGGCACCCTGGTGCCTCTGCCTTGTGCAGAGAAGTAGAGGAGCCTGCACTGAAGAAGCACCTCCAAGAACCAGCTATGATGTTTACTTGCTGACATTTAAAAATAATGGAGTTGTTTACTCAGTGTCTTTTTATTTTTTTTTTCTCCAAGCAAATAAGCATAAAAGATCCTGTTAAGGTTTTGTTTCCAAAATG
>VWZT01013861.1:13177-26256 GCA_013397055.1 Pachycephala philippinensis | reverse complement strand
TGCTCACGTCCTCTTCACTCACCGAGCAGCGTTTGGTGGAGCCTCGTAGGAATCAGTGGCGTGAAGCCTCCAGGAAGCTGCGTTCGTCCTGCCTCTCGTGTCCCTTAAACAAGCTCAGGTTTCTTCCGTAGACTGAAATGCAACTGAGGGAATATATATAACGATAAGGGGCAACAGAGTAGTATAATGTATCTAAACGGTGGCTGTTGTGGATGAGGCTGCAGGCCTGTGCTGGAAGACCTTGACCGGAGATGACAAACTCCCAACAGACCCTGAACCTGCTCAGGACTGGCTGCTCCAGCTGGATGGGACACGATGGGATCCATCCCAGGGTACTGATAGAGCTGGCTGATGCCATCGTGGGACCTGTCCATTATTTTTCAGCGGTTTGGGGAGTCTGGAGAGGTCTCTGTTGAGCGGCAGGTGATAAATGTCCCAGTTCTCAAGCAGACTAAGGAGGAAGACCCTGCAACCTACAGGCCTGTCAGCCCCACTTTGGTGTCTGTTAAAATCCTGGAGAAGGTTATTTAGGGAGTTGCTGAAAAACCCTTGAGAGACAATGCAGTCATCAGTCACAGCCAGTGTGGGTTCGCAGGGGAAGGTCCTGCTTCATCTGCTTAATTCCCATTTGTGACAAGCTCAGGCATTGATTCCCCAGAGTCACAGAATGGTTCAGGCTGGAAGGGTCCACAGTGGTGCCACCTCCCTGCTCAGGCAGGGTCAGCCCAGAGCACAGGGCTGTGTCCAGATGGTTCTGGAATATCTCCAGTAATGGACACTCCACTCCTTCTCTGGGCAGCCTGTTCCCGTGTACAGGAAAATTTTTCATCATGTTCATTTGGAACTCCTGGGTTCTGTCCCTGCCCGTTCTTCCAGTGCCATTGCTGGGCCCCCCGGAGCAGAGGCTGGGCCCTGCTCGGAGCCCTCCCTGCACACAGGGACACCCAGGGCTGGGGCCCCTCTCAGCTGGGGCTCCTCTCGAGGCTGAGCAGCCCCAGCTCCCTCAGCCTGTCCTGGGCACCGAGATGCTCCAGGCCCTTCAGCCTCCCCTGGACCTGCTCCAGGAGCTCCGTGTCCCTCCGATCCTGAGAAGCCCAGAACTGGACACAGCATTCCAGATGTGCCTCACAAGCTGAGCAGAGGGGCAGGATCCCCTCCCTCACACCCCTCAGGAACCCCCACCTTGGCTCCAGCTGGTCGGGAACGGTCGGTGGTCACCCCCTTCTCTGCACAGCTGCTGCGCAGCAGGGCAGCCCCAGCCCGGGCTGGTACCTGGGATTGTTCCTCCCCAGATGCAGGACCCTGCTCTGGCCTGTGCTGACTTTCAGAAGGTTCCTCTCTGCCTCTCTCCCATTGTTGAGGTCCCTCTGAAGGGCCACACAAGCCTCTGAGGTATCAGCCACTCCTCCCAGCTCCGTTTCAGTCATCTTTGTGTTGACCAAGGGAAGACAGTAGATGTGGTGGTTTGGGGTTCTAGCAGCTTTTGATACCATGTCTCACTCTTTTGGATGAACTGTCCCTCACACAGCTCCATTGAGTACCCCTTTACATGGGTGAGCAGCTGGTGACAGGTTACAGTACAGAGGGTTACAATAAATGGGGTCACATCAGGACAGTCACCAGTGGGGTTACCCAGGGCTCTATTCGAGGGCTGGTGCTCTTGAATGTTTTAATAAATCATCCAGATTCAAGAATTTAATGTACATTAAGTAGGTTTGCCAACGACAGTGACCTGGGAGGGGCTGTAGAGTCCCCAGAGGGCCCTTCCAGGGAGCTGGGCAGTCACACTGCAGCAAGTGCTGGATTCTGCACCTGGGACAGGGTTGTACACACAGTTTGGGGGATGAGAGGCTGGAGAACATCCCAGAAACAGACCTGGGGGTTCATGGCACGTTCAATAGGAGCTATCAGTGGCAGCCAGAAGGGCCAGCTGTATCCTGGGGTACAGCTGGGCTGAGGGGGGATTGTCCTGCACTGTACTGGGGCTGGAGCTTTGTGTTCCCACTAACAGTGCTGGGAGCAAAACTGTGGAGAGAACAGGTCAAAAGCCATTTCCCTTCCCATACGAATTTTAACCCTCTTCCATTTTCAAGTACTCAGACCTAACTCCTCAGCAAATGCACTGCTCAAAATCCAGGGCAAAGGCCCAGGAACAGAAGCCAGGGTCTGGCATGGGGTTGGCATCCAGCCGAGAGGATGGTGCAGGGCTCTTTCCAGTGGTGCCCAGCACCAGGATGAAGAACAACAGCCAGAAACTAAAACACAGGAAGTCCCACCTCAACATGAGGAAGAATTTCTTTACACTGAGGGTGGCAAAGCACGGGAGCAGGTGCCCAGGGAGGGTGTGGAGTCTCCTGCTCTGGCGACATTCCAAACCCACCTGGACACATTCCTGTGACAGCTGCTCCAGGTGACCCTGCTCTGACAGGGAGCTGGATGATCTCCAGAGGTCCTTTCCAACCCCACCTATTCTGGGATTTTGTGCAGGAGCACAGACCCTGCTGGTTCTGCTGCCACGAGTGTGTGGTGCTGCAGCAACAGCCTGGCTCCACTGAACATCACCCCAGCCACACTTCTGCTTCAGTGGGAAGCACAAGAGCCCTGCACAGGGCACAGACAAGGGCATCTCTGCTGCCTTCACCTCCTCCAGCTCTGACACACAACTGCTGCAGCCAAAACCTCCCCTCCACGCTGCTGCCCAGGCTGTTTTTGACAAGCACCTGCAGCCTCCTGCCTTCAAGGGCCCCAAGAGGAACAACAGACAGCTTCTACTTTTATTATTACAGTTTAACATAGTCTTGGACAGAGGAGAAGCAGCAGGAACCAACATGCAAAGCAATTCAAAGTCCCCAGGGGCTCGAGGAAGACCACCCACAGCTCAGCTCCTGTACCTGCTCCCAGCAGTGTCTCTGGGGGCCCTTTCCCTCCAGCTGCTGCTCCGTCGTGCCCCAGAGCGGGACGAGGTCATGGCAGACACCAAACCTACACACACAGAGAGGAGAGGACTGGCCTGGGATTGTGTCTCCATGAGTCAGGTCCGTTGTCCGACTGGAGTTCAGTGTGCTTTGAAACTGGGAGGGCAAATTAAATCTCATCCATGTAGAGAGGGAGAAGAGGGATCCGTCAGAAAGAGGCAAGGCAGGAGATGAAGCTCAGGTATTTGGCCAGAGCTTTCCTGTGTCAGAGCTGGCACCCCTTGGTGCCAACAGCTCTTCTCAATGCATCTATTAAACAGCAAATGTGACCTTCCTCCCACTCACTTCACGCCTCAGTCTTCACCAGCATCTTCTCCTGCAGCCCTGCTGCAGCCAGACTCCGAGTTCAGCCAAGTGGACAAGTTCCAGGAACAAACAGGATCTGTCAGGTTATTTAGAGCTGGACACAGGTGCCTGGAGAAGGTCCCAAGGCAGGAGGAGCCTTGGCTGAGGCAGCTGGGGAAAGCCCCACTCCTGCCCTGCTCAGCCTCACCACCCTGAGGCCAGCACGGAGCAGGACTGGGGGTGACTTTACTCTGCCCCCCAAGAGCTGCCCTCATTCCCCAGCACCTACAAAGCTGAGGACCCAGAAGGACAGGCTTTTAGGGCACAGGTCAAACTCATCCTGCACACAGGAAAGCCCTGGGGATCTCGTTCCCTCGGTTTAACTGTGTCCCTGTCATGGCAGGATTCCATGTCCCTGTCCCTGTCCTTATGCTCTGGTGAGGCTGCACAGGGAGCTCACACACAGCACAGCTCTGAGGAGCTGGGTGGCCCAGGGACAGCTCACAGGTGGTGTCCAGCCCATTACAAACTGGTTTCCAGATACCTTCCCAGCAGTAAAGCTCCACTGGAAGCTCACAGGGGGACAAGGAAGATCTCGGGATCTCCCAGAGCTCAGTGCCAGGACTCCACAGCCTGTGCTGTGCACAAGAGAGAACTAAATACTCTCCTAAACAGTCCTTCCTGAGCCCCAGATCCCACAAATCCTTCCCTGCCTCCCTCTCCCCTTTCTATTCCTGTGGCTGCCCCAGTGCTGCTGTTTCATGTCAGTCACCATGGAGGGACAGTGTGGTGTCAGGGCCCAGAGAACCAGAGCAGACCTGGAGGAGCTGCTTCCCACAGCCCAGGAAGCAGAGCCAGAGGAATTGTGCGTTTAACAGCAGTTGGAGAATCTTCCTTCCATGGACTCATTCATCACATCTGAAACTGGGTGAGCTTGTGTCAGCCCCAGCACGCAGAGCTCCCACTAAGGGAGAGAGAATTGTCCCATCCTTCATTCCTTGTCTTGGAATGAGCTCTAAAATGAGAATTTGCCTCCTTATCCTACAGCAGCCCAATTCTTTAAAAGCCTTTGGTGAAAAGCCTTGTAGAAATGCAGGTAAATTGTCAAGCCCATCACCTTGTGACCAGCACCTCTTCCAGCAGCAGGGAAAATGCATTCTCCTGCTCCAGGCAGGGATGAGAGCACCCAGGAACGGGCCAAGAGCCCAAGTTTTACTTCAGTGAATCAGCTTGAGCTACTTGGGATTTAAGATGCTGCAGCAAACAGAGCGACAATACCAACTACTTACTAGAGCAGAGAGAGAAAAAAAAGAAACAGCTCCCCTTGGCAGGAGCTGAACCACAGAGTTCCACACACAGCCCAGCTCCCAGGATCCCACAGGCAGAACAGGAATCCCACAGCAGGATCTGCAGCCAGCCCCAGCAGCTGCCATGAAATGGATGGAAATGTCCTGTGTCCCAGCAGGAAGATGTACTTCCCTGGGCATTCCTCCTCACTCGTAGATCCAGTGTGCAGCTGTGTCCTCCCAGCACGGCAGCTCCTCGGGGCGGAACCAGAGCGAGATCTCCTGCTGGGCACTCTCCACAGAGTCACTGCCATGGATCACATTCCTGTGGGCAAGGAGAAAGGGAGCAGCTGGCACCAAGCTGGGAAAGGTGGGAGAGGGATGCTGCAGGCTGGAAAATTCCCCCTTGACCAATTTAATTAAACCGATGGAGCCAGTCCTACCCCACAATATCCCTTCCTATCACACACCCCTCATCCTGCCAGAAATGCTGGTTCCCAGCACTCCTTCCTCCCATGCTGAGGAGCCATTTGTTTGCTACAGGAGGAGCTGCAAGTGGCTGTAGGTCTGGGATTTGCAGTTTTTATGTCAGTGATTCCAGCCGTGCCTCCAGATTCTCCCCCTTCCAGCAAAGCAGGTTTGGTATCAGACACCAGGGAACAGAGTCTAAGATGGTTCAGGAAGAGCCATGTCTACCACAAGCCAGGCTGGGGCCACCCAAGGTCACCACCCATGGATCTTCACCTAGTCCCACAAAAGGACTGAGTGGGCACCTCCCTCTTCACAGCCTGACAGGCCCCATTACCAGAGGAAAACAGGCAAACCCCACCTGCTTTCAACAGAGGACTCAGGAGGAAGGAAAGACACAACCCAGGCTCTTCCTCCTACTAAAGCCAACCCCGGGAAGCAGAGCTCAGCTCTGGTCTGAGCACAGAAGGGACAACTTCTGCTCTGGGAATGCAGACTCATGTGGCTCGGGCAGGCCTGGCACGGGAATGCCTGGACAGGAAACACTGAGGGAAGAAAAGGTCAAAGCTCTCACTTGCTGACTTCAACACAGAAGTCCCCTCGGATGGTGCCAGGCCTCGATTCAGCTGGATTGGTCTCCCCGATCATGGTGCGAACTGTCTTCACCACATCCAGGCCCTGCCAGACCTGCGGGAGAGCAAAACCAGGATCAGCTTCCACAACTGCCCCAGCAGGTCACATCTGTGCTCTGAATTCCCTACCGGATCCACCCGGGTGAGAGACCAGAAAGGGTCTCTCCAAATTATTCTTCCAAAGTTGACTTTGGAAAATAATCCAAATTGTCTGTGGATTTCTCCCCATCTCTGGAAGTGCTCAAGGCCAGGTTGGACAGGGCTTGGAGCAACCTGGGATGGTGGAAGGTGTCCCTGCCCATGGCAGGGGGCGGAACGAGACCTTTAAGGTCCCTTCCAACCCAAACCACTCCATGATTTAATTTACCACAGAAAACATCCCTGCAGTTCAGTACAGCTTCAAGAGACCCTCTGAGGGGAGATACCACCTTGCTTCCATTGTGCCAACAGCCGCTGCTGCTCACACCTTGCACTTTGTCCCTGTTCCTTGGTCCAGGGGCTCTGGCCAGCACTCACCATGGCCACGATGGGCCCGGAGCTCATGTACTTCACCAGGCGGCCGTAGAAGGGACGGTCCCGCAGGGCGATGTAGTGTTCCTTCAGCAGCTCCTCCGAGGCCTGCACAGAGCACAGAGCTTAGTCTGCTCCCACACAGGGGCATCTGGGCAAGGGCTGCACCTCAGAGATGCAGGGAATTAAAGGAATTAAGCTCTTGCACAGATGCTCAGTTCCAGGAGTGAAACAGCAGGAGCCTGACACAGACAGGAGTTTCCAGGTCAGAGCAGCAACACCTGCCAGCTTACAGTGATAGCCCTGGAGCACGGGCATGGCCAAGGGCAGACATGCTCCCCACAGCTGGAATCACCCCTCCTAGTGCCAACACTCCTCTGAGCAGTGAGGATTTGGTGCTGGAATGACACCGGCAGGCTGTACAGCCGGATGACAGGCAGAACCCCAGCAGTTACCAGCACAGCCGGGGCCTGGGGGGCTGCAGGGGCTGCTCGGCTCCAGGGACCCCCAGCCCAGGTGGGCCCGGCCGCTCACCTGCAGCAGCTTCATCCCCACCAACTGCAGCCCCTTCCTCTCGAAGCGCCGGATGATCTCCCCGACCAGGTGCCGCTGGACCCCATCCGGTTTGATGGCCACGAAGGTTCGTTCATTGACCCCGCCGAAGGCTGCAGGGAGAGGGCACAGGTCTGAGGGGGGGAAGGAGACGCCTCAGGGCCTTCAGCCAAGCGGGCACAGGGGGGTCCCAGGCCCTCAGCCGTGGGGACACGGGGGGGATTCCCAGGATCCCGCAGAGGAGGGCAGGGCGGGTCCCGGCCGCGGCCCTCGGGCGCAGAGGGCACAGGGATAGGGAGCCGTGGGCTGGGCCCTCTGCCGCGGCGTCTCTCCCGGGGAAGGGAGGTCCCTGGCCCTCAGGCACAAGCGGAGTGGGGGTCCCCGGTCCTCAGACACAGGGCCGGGGGTCCCGTCCCGTCCCGTTCCGTACCACTGTGGAAGAGGCCGGCGAAGAGCCCCAGCACCAGGCAGATCATGGCGGCGCCGCTCTTAAAGGGGACGCGTTCTGCCGGCGCTGTCACCGCCCCCCGCGGAACTATCGTGCCGGGGCCGCGGAGCGGCGGGGCCGAGACACCGGGGCACCGGGTACGGCGCGTTCCCATGGCAACGGGCGGGGCCTGGTGCCGGCCGGGGCCCGGGGGGACCGGGCTGCACCTGTGCGAGGTGTCCCGGCCGCGGCCTCTGGGCTCCCCTGTGCCGCTGGCCCGGCCACAGCGTCCCGGCTGTTCATGAGACGCTTTTGCCTTCGCTATCTCTGTCGTTGCGGCCGTGACTGCACTCTAGTCGTGGTTAGACTGGTCCGGTTATTGGGCAGCTGCTGTGGTGCCTGACCAGCCCTTCCAGCTCGGGCAGGCCCAGGCTGGCACCTCTGGTAGAGGAGCTCTGAGCTGCCCGGGCCGTGCTGCAAGAGCAGAAGGGCAGAGCTGCAGCCCCGAAGCGCTGGGGAGCTCCTCTGTACAGAGCACGTGTTGCTGATTGAATTTTGGGGTGTAAGATCCCGGCTGGTGAGACATTGAGTCTCTTTGCAACATTTAAAATATGCCTCTCTTAAGTATTTAGGTTGAGTTTTTCTTAAACATTTAAACATTAAGAATTTAGCTAAAAGAGTAGTTAGAATAGGAAGCAAACACAGTAGAATCTAAAACAACAGAATTGATGATTGAGCAAAGAAACTGAAGCTGGAATGAATTCCTCAGGCCTGGGAACTCACAAAATTGCTTATTTAACTAGAATCTGCAGAGGAAGAAGCAGACAGTTATTGATGACCCCATTCAAAACTTGTTTTGGGAAAGGAACTGGGAATTCTCCAAGGCTATAGCTATTGTTAAAAACTGAGAAAGTAAAAAGGTCATAGCGAGGAAGAAGAGTTACTTCATCCAAAGAAGGACCCTCCTCATAATTGTGAGACCACCGACCCATTTCCTAGAGAGAACTACGCATGCTTAATGACTTTGTGGCTAATTTCCATACAGAGCGAGGATGGGAGGGGTACATGGTATCTGTATTTTGAATATTTAGAACTTTCATGGATAAATAAGGCTTGGGATTGCTTTGTAATCTTGGAGCTGTGCTTTTGGAGCTATCCACACAGCTTCCCGGCGCTGGAATAAACATATCCTTTCTAACCCAAACGAGTTAGAGGGTTTTTTGTCCGCTCTAATCGGGTATCGATATTAGATCGATATCCGTTCTTTAGTAAATCACTGGTAACGCGCTCTCAGCCTCAGGGGGCGTTAGGAGAGGAAAGGTAGAACTCCAGGGCTCCATTTCCTGCTCTCAGGAACTCACTTCTTGGTTCAACTCCCTCCAAGATCAGCCTCTGGAAATGCCAGCACATGAAATACCTTCTCCAGGTGCCCTGTGGAGGGCTGGATTTGCTGCCAGAGCTGTTCCAGGTGCCTCATGGAGTGCTGGGTCTGCTTCCAACCTGCTTCTCTTGTTCAGAGACAGTGTTCTGCTCCCTCTCCTCTGCTCAGGTCTTGGCTGGGACAAGCAGGGATCTGTCTCCACACAGCAGGGATCCAGCTGCTTTATCCACCATAGTTTTGAGTAAATTATTCCCGCCTTTGTACCGATAAATAACTGGCGGCCGTATCCTGGAGGTCCAGAGCATGGCTTTGCCTGAGGACAGCTGTCCCCGTTTGCTCCAGCACAGTCTGCGGTGGTTATTATTCAGCCAGGGGAAGGAAAGTCTTTGCAGGATAAACACTGCCCGTTGTGGGCACGGCTCGGGACGTGCCAGCGGCTTTTCCCTGCTGTTCCCGGAGCGCTGGTGCCGGCAGAGGGAGCTCCCAGCCTTCAGCCAGCCCTCGGCATCCCAAAGCCCATCCCGTCCCGGGCACTCCCGCTGGCGACGCTCCCCTAAAACAACGCTGGAATTTTAAGGTGGACAAGCAGCGTGTTGTCAGCCCTCCCCTGCGTTCTTAGGGACAGCCGGGCGATTTTGTTGGAACATCTCAAACAAATCCTGTCTGGAGCGGGTGTCTGTGAAAGGAAACAGCCCTCATATAGTTCGGAAAGGTTGCAGAGTGCTCTGAGGAAGGTGCCCAAGAGATGGTGTCAGCTCTCATTAGCTGCTCACAGAGCCGCTAATTAAGAGCGCGTTCTCCATGTGCTGCCGGTGACATCTGTGTGTGTCCAGCCTGGTGTGCACAGGGATGACGGGAGTGGGGCTGAAGGGAGTGTGGCAGGTGGTGAAACCCAGCTTCCTAACTCCAGCCTGATGGCTTATCTCGGCCTTCCTTCACAGAGAGCTATTTCAAAAATAATGATGTTTCTGTCAATTTAACAAGATTTATCGTAGGATACTTTTCAAGGTGCCTGCAGAGGTGTCAGTGATGAAGTCAACAACTCAGTCCCCAGCCCAGCCATCACCTCTGTGTGCTGCAGGCAGTCAGACTTCCATGCAGGCAGAATCCCTCATTTCACACTTGTTTTATTTTTGTTGTTTATTAATGCTGATGAAACACCGCTTTTTCTCATACCAGGGTTGTTTTGTCGTTCTCCACAGGTCTCCTCAAAGATCCCAGTGCAGGCACTTGGGTGAAGGTTTTAATTTCCTTGAACTGTAAATGTTCTTTGAGCCTCAGGCAGTTTCTTGCAGCAGAACCTGGAGAAGAAACATGCCCAGTGCTCTCCCCTTGGGTGCGTCCTTCTCATCTTCTCTGGCAGTGATGTACTGTGGGGAGAAAGCTTTGACTTCCCTCTCTAGGAGCCCCAGAAATGCGGATTGCTGGTGACCAGGTAGTTTGGGAAATGGAGCTGGACCTGATTCCCAGACAGATTATTCCTGAGCCAGTGTCTTTTAGGCACAGTTTTAGGCAGGTGTGTATCGAGGGTGAGCCCAGGAAGCTGCAGTAAGCAAGAATGAGACCACAAATCCTCCCTACAGAGGTTCCACTTGGGTGCTCAGCATTCCCAGCCCAGATGTGTGCATGGAATGGTGCCACGGGCAACCGCTGCACATCTGGAAGAGGCTGAACAAATTTGCTGTCTCGTTTGGAAAGCCCAGTGATCGCTTTTTAAAGCCCTCACTGGGAACCTGAAAGGCCAGGTACGTTCTAGCACCAAATATCTTCTCATTTCGGTGGGAAGGTTCAGCGTGGAAGGATCCCAGCGTGGCAGGGGAGGCTGAGGGGGCTGTTCCCATGCTCGCCCCCACTGCAGGAATTTCAGGCGGAGGCAGAACTCTATTTCTGCTCTTGCTGGATAGAACATTGCAGATACTGTGGTTATGTAACAGACTCCAGAGCATGTAGGTGCAGATAACGTGGCCATCCAGCACCGTGCAGTGCAGACAAAGGCTTTTTGTCTCCTTTCATCACACTTACCAACTTCTGCAGTTGGCACTGCCTTCCTTCTCAGGCTCCTTTTGTACCTTTTTGCTTGTTTGGGGAGGATTTTCACCTTTCAGTTCAGCCATGGTCTTTCACTAGCGTCACATTGACACAGCCTGGAGCGTTGGTGCCTCTTACAGTGTGGACTCTGCACAGGTGCACAACTGTCTACTTTCCTACTGCACCACTGATCCTGCTGGAAATATTTCACCTTTTAGGGTAAAGAGGCGTTGGTAGAGCCAGAAGATTTCCTTAAGAACCTTTTGCTGGACCCAGGGGGTACAGATGTCAGAGCCAGAGCTCCACAAAGTGCTCTACAGCAGGGTCATTTTCCAAGTGAACATGGAACAGACAAGAGGATCCATTCAAAATGCCATTGCTCCACCCTGGAAAAAGGCTCTGATACAGAGGGGGGTGCTCTGCAAACTGGGAGTAGCTGAGTACAGCAGGAGGTCCCCAGGGATACACCTTTAACCCTAGGACAGGTGTTGCTTTCTCAGAGGGAACTGCCCAGCCCAGACTTGCCTTTCCTTGCATTTAGCTTTTCCATTCTCATGGAGTCCATAAAAGATTTCCTTGAAAGAAACATTCCGAATGCACAGCCCAGGGAAACGCTTGCAATTTGAAGCAGAGGTTTGTGTTAGCTCTCACTTCTGTGCAGTGCTACAGCATTTTGTTTGTACCTGTCTGGGCAGCCTGTGCTTCTTCCCTGCGAAATTCCCAGTCCATCCAGTCCCACCCAAGACTAGAGAAGGACAGGCTGGAACAGGCAGTGCCAGTGAGATCGGTGCTGATGCTCTGGAGGTGAGCAGGAGGGCAGCAGGGCATTGGCTGCTGTTCAGTGCCCTGAGAGATGTTCAGGGCCTGGAGCCCTTGTCTTGTGCCCTGAGTGTGTCACTCGTGCTGCTCCCAGTCCTGGGTCCTTCCTGTCCCTGGAGGTGCACAGCAGAGGAGTCTCCTCTGTGCTGATGGTGGGATCACATCCAAGATTCCTGCACAGGTGCAGCCACGGTAGCTTGGTCTGTCCTGATCTGTCTGGAGTATTTCACAGATTCCCAGAATGGTTTGGGTTGGAAGGGACCTTAAAGCTCATCCCATCCCACCCCTGCCATGGGCAGGGACACCTTCCACTATCCCAGGCTGCTCCAACCCCCATCCAACCTGGCCTTGGACACTGCCAGGGATCCAGGGACAGCCACAGCTTCTCTGGGCACCCTGTGCCAGGGCCTCCCCACCCTCACAGGGAACAATTCCTTCCCAATATCCCATCTATCCCTGCCCTCTGGCAGTGGGAAGCCATTCCCTGTGTCCTGTCCCTCCATCCCTTGTCCCCAGTCCCTCTGCAGCTCTCCTGGAGACCCTTTAGGCCCTGGAAGGGGCTCTGAGGTCTCCCTGGAGCCTTCTCTTCTCCAGGTGAGCACCCCCAGCTCTCCCAGCCTGGCTCCAGAGCAGAGGGGCTCCAGCCCTTGGAGAAGCATCAGGGATGAGTTCTCAGGGACAGCCCCTACCTCACCACCTCCTCAGCTCCTTCTCACTTAAGCCTGTGTGGATAAATTTTTTTGTATAAAAACCCAGCTGTGGCCTGTGGAGTTCTGCCAGCAGAGGCGGACAGTGGCTCTCACCCTGGTTTGGGGTCTCCTCTCACTCACAGGGGAGCCGCTGCCACACCTTTATCTCCAGCTGTGAGTCAGATCAGAGGTGGTAGATGTGGGACTAAGCCTGACCTTTCCCTCTTTACAGACAGCATGGGGCTCCTGCATGAGCCCTGTGCCCAGAGCAGGGCAGGGAGCAGCCCCTGAACATGGGAATGCAGAGCCACAGCTCCCAGGAAGCTTCCTGTACCTCATGAGGAGACACTGGAGGTAAAAGTTACAGTCCTTGAAGTTTCCTGTCCCTTGATGGCAAAGTCCCACGTGTGTGAGTTCTGTGGAGGAATGCTTTGCCAGGGAGCTGGTGGCTGGCTTGGATCAGGTTTACACCTTCCCCCTGGCTGGCAGTGGGATGGAGGAGGGACTGCAGACTTGGAGGCACTATTTGGAGCCCCTTGTTCTTAGGACCCTGGTTCAGAGGAGGCTGAACGCAGCCTCCCCTCCCCAACTCCACCACCAGCTCCCAGCTGTGAGAGGGGCTGTCGGTTCTCGCTCAGTTCCCTGCCTTGCAGGGCCTGTGTCCCCACAGAGCACTCCTTGTGATGCCACAGCAGTCACAAAGGAGGTCAAACACCATCTAAACCTTGGCTTGATATCCCTTGAACTAAATTCCTGCCCTGCCAGAATGTGCCCCAAAGAGGGTTAGGGCTCGTGGCTTACGGGGAGCTAAGAAGGATGAGCAGCTTTGCTGGAGCTGAGTAAACACAGCCGCAGCTCTGGGCAGCTCGGCTCCCTCCGCTGCCGGCCCAGGTCCCGCTGCTGCCATCCCGGCTCCTTCTCCTGCCATCCCGGCTCCGTCCCGGCTCCATCCCCTGCCATCCCGGCTCCCTCCGCTGCCGTCCCGGCTCCCTCCGCTGCCGTCCCGGCTCCCTCCGCTGCCGTCCCG
>VWZT01013861.1:0-12835 GCA_013397055.1 Pachycephala philippinensis | reverse complement strand
CGTTCGCTGCCATCCCGGCCCCGTCCCCTGCCATCCCGGCTCCGTTCGCTGCCATCCCGGCTCCTTCTCCTGCCATCCCGGCTCCATCCCCTGCCATCCCGGCTCCCGCCCCGGCCGGCCCAGGTCCCTCCCCTGCCATCCCGGCCCCATCCCGCCCAGGGATGTGTCCAACCCATGTGCTTTCAGAGAATCATTAAGGTTGGAAAAGACCTCCAAGATCAAGTCCAACCTTTGCCCAAACACCCCGTGCCCACTAAGCCATATCGGGAAGTGCCATATCCGCTGGTTTTTTTGACTACTCCCAGGGATGGTGACTCCAGCACTGCCCTGCTGCTCTCACCAGGTATCTTTGGTGACACCGGCACTAGAAGGGGTGAAGAGGGTGAGGAGCTCGGGCTATCGTGGCTCACCTGAGCTTTGGTCGGTGTGTTACCTGTTTCACCTCTGTCACTTCTCCTCTGGGTGCTGCAGCCATGGGGTAACACCACAGGGCTGTCCCCAGGCGTGTGGCAGGAATTTGGCCAGCACCTCTCCAACAAGGGCAAGAACAAAACACCTGGACAAGTGAGTCATTCCCTCACATCCCAAGGCCACAGCTTTGGGAAACCTCAGTGAAAGTTACAGGAACATTTGTCAGCGGCTGCCAGACTGTCCTTGATGCTGTCAGTGGAAGGGCCCAGATTATTTGTGTGTCTCAAGATCCTTTTGAGTCTCTGCAGATGAAAATCTGTTCTCGTGGTGAATGCAGTGGTGACTCAGCACTAGGGAAGGAGGGAAGATGACCTTAGGAAAATATTTTCACCCCTGTGCTCTAGAGATGTCCAGGAAAGAAAAGAAGATTGAATGGGGAAAAAAACTATTAGCCTTTGTGCTTGTTTTTGTGAACATTAATCACATAGAAGTCCTACTAGATGAGGAACTCTGACAGAACGTTTTTCCTATAATCTCATGTCATAGTCAAATACTCTCCTGTCCTTTTCCTTCCCCTGGAGCTTTGGTCTCTGTCCTCAGCACAGCCTCTTTGGAAGATGTGTCTTCCCACTGCCAGAAGGCAGGGACAGATGGGGTATGGGGAAGGAATTGTTCCCTGGGAGGGTGGGGAGGCCCTGGCACAGGGTGCCCAGAGAAGCTGTGGCTGCCCCTGGATCCCTGGCAGTGCCCAAGGCCAGGTTGGACAGGGCTTGGAGCAGCCTGGGACAGTGGAAGGTGTCCCTGCCCATGGCAGGGGGTGGGACAAGGTGAGCTTTAAGGTCCCTCCCAATCTAAACCATTCTAGGATTTCATGAAGTGTCTTCACAGCTCTCTCTGGAGAGGCAGCACACAACTGAGTGCGTGCAAGGTCTGTTTCCAAGTGATAGATACTGTTTCTTCTGAGCTTTATCCCCCCACCCTGATATGTCTGGATGAAGGCTCAGTCATGGATCCTCACTGTAACAATGGGACTGAGTCCTGCAGGGAAGATTGGGGTCTTCTTGAGCATCTGTGCTAACTGCTGCCTCCTCTTGTGTGCTCAAAGGCCTGTGGAGAATGCAGCACAGAAGGTGACAAATTACACCCTCTTGATGCCTTACATTTTAACTTTTATATTTTTCAAATTCTGTATTCCTAGTGTGTCTTGTAGCCTATTAGTTACTGTTCTCTCATGCTGAGATAGACATAACAAAAGCCTCTCTGGGCCTGCTCTTCAAGGACATCCAGACCATGGCTAGTGTAAACGAGCATCTTGAGAAGGGGGGCAAGCTGAGGGGAAATTCCATCATTAGCTAAAGTTTAATTGGTGCAATTGGGTTGAGATGCAAATGGCCCAAAGCTATAAAAGTGTGAAGAACTCGTGACTCGGGGTCCATCTTGGGTGCAGCCTTTGGCCTGCCCAGGGTGTGCCTCTGAAGGCCTTTCAAATAAATATCCACCTTTATTCCCTTACTCCTGTCTAGTCTCTGTTTCTGGGTTGGCCTCTTTAAGCATCACTCTGAGCATCCCAGTGACATGGGACATCAGTGGCAAAGACCACTGTGTTGGGGCAAACTCACCCTGCCACATCTCTAAGCCCAGCCTTGTTCTGGTTCTGTCCTGGTCCCCACAGAGGGGCTGTGGGTGGTGCTGGTCACTCCTTTTATCTGCCAGTGCTTGGCTGTGGCTGAGCTGCAGCTGGGAGCCCGGCCAGGGGAAGCAGCTGATTCTCCTTCACAACAGACACTTGCACATCAATAAATGTCTCATTACAGATGCTTTCTTCAGCCTCTTGGCTCTCATTTCCTCTTTTAGCTCCCCCAGCTTTCTGTCCTGCTGGCTGGGAAGCTGTCTGGCTCCTGTGAGAGCTAAGGAATGTTGGAGCAGGGGCTGGGTATAGCTCTGTCCTTGCAGGTGAGGTGTTGGACAAGCCGTGTGTTTTCTTCAGCGTGTCCTGGCTTTGCATGTCCTGCTCTGGCTCTCTGTGGGATCTGTTACTGTGGATCCTGCTGTGGCTTCCAGGGACACATGGGTCCTGTTTGAGTCACTTTGGAAAACACTTGCCACCTGTCAAAACCAGCTGGCCAGAGAGGAACCACTTCCTTGGGGTAACACAGCTCGGGGCAGGGCAGGGGAGTTTGTTCACTGAACTCCCAGCATAAGAAAATGCTGGATAAGCTCCAGAAAATCCATGGGAAATGGTGGGTTAGGAGGGGATTCTCTTTTCCCAAAGCAAATGCTCAATTATTACTCAGAAATAGCCACAGCCAGGATGGGGTGGGTCAGGGCTCCCCCAGTGCCTGGTGAGCTTTGGGATTGTTCACTGGGGCGTTCCACAGTGACACAGAACCCCTGAACTTCCTCCCTTGGAACAACCAGTGCTGCAGGAGCAGGAGGGCCCCTCCAAACCACCTTCCTCCCTGCCACGGATTCCTCTGCCTCCAGCTGCTGCTGCCGCAGTCAGTTCCTGGGGAAGAGCAAAGCAGGCAAGCTTATTCTGGCTGCAGCACGGATCCAGAGGCAGGGACAGAGCCTGACCTGCTGCAGTGAGGTTCTCATTCAAAGCCTGGCCCCAGAGGACCAAGAGCCATCTTCACTTCAGGATCTGGGAGTGAGCTCAGCAGGGAGTAAGTGCACATGGTGCAAGAAGTTTTACCTGACCCTGTGGGGGTCTGTGATGGGAGCAGAGGAAAAGGCACCAGCTGGAACTTGCTGGGAGGAAACCCACAGAGAGAACTGGTTAAAAGCCATTTCCCATCCATACCTCAGCCCTGTTCCACTTTCCAATGCCCCTTGCAAGCCTGACAGCACGAGCTCAGCCCTGAATCCTCAGCTGTCCACCAGAAGAGAGCTCACAGGCTCTGGGGAAAAGCCCCATGGGCTGACCACAGGCCCTACAGGGACTGGCCTGGGGCTGGCACCAGTCCTGTGGGAGCACAGAGCCCGTTCCTTGGCAGTGGCACGGGGCCACTACACAATCAGTCACTTGTCCAGATCCTAATCCAGCATTTCCTCTCAGCATGACCACAAAGTCTTGGAGGGAGCAGCTCTGATTGCCAGGCTCTGGGGTGGGGGTTTGGGATGCTTGTCCTAGCATGACCTGCCAGAGGACAGGCACTTATAAACCCTGCAGCCTCCCTTCCCCTGCACAGCCACGGGCCTGGCTCCACTGAACATCACCCCAGCCACACTTCTGCTTCAGTGGGAAGCACAAGAGCCCTGCACAGGGCACAGACAAGGGCATCTCTGCTGCCTTCACCTCCTCCAGCTCTGACACACAACTGCTGCAGCCAAAACCTCCCCTCCACGCTGCTGCCCAGGCTGTTTTTGACAAGCACCTGCAGCCTCCTGCCTTCAAGGGCCCCAAGAGGAACAACAGACAGCTTCTACTTTTATTATTACAGTTTAACACAGTCTTGGACAGAGGAGAAGCAGCAGGAACCAACATGCAAAGCAATTCAAAGTCCCCAGGGGCTCAAGGAAGACCACCCACAGCTCAGCTCCTGTACCTGCTCCCAGCAGTGTCTCTGGGGGCCCTTTCCCTCCAGCTGCTGCTCCGTCGTGCCCCAGAGCGGGACGAGGTCATGGCAGACACCAAACCTACACACACAGAGAGGAGAGGACTGGCCTGGGATTGTGTCTCCATGAGTCAGGTCCGTTGTCCAACTGGAATCCAGTACACTCCAACCAGGAGGCTGCCTTAATCATCACAATATCCTGTGCTGGAAGGGAGCCACGAAGATTATCAAGTCCAACTCCTGTCATCAAGTCCGATTTCTTAAACGTTGTCTGTGCCAACAGGGAGAAGAGAGATCCTTCAGGAAGAGGTGCTGGCTTTCACAGCAAGTCAGGAGATGAAGCTCAGATATTTCACCACAATTTTCTTGTGTCAGAACTGGCACCTCTTGGAGCCAGCCACTCTTCTAAATGCCTGTGATGGATGTCGAGGCCAAAGATTTCCACAGCACTGGAGAAATCTTTGCCAACACGTAGAAATGGATGTCCCCATGAAGGAAGAGGTGCATCAGGCTTGGCTGGCCCTCGCAGACAACACGACAAACCCCCACCCACCCGGTGTGGGGAGCCATTATGTCCTCCTGCACCTCTTCCTTTGGCAGGCCTCCGCATCCGAGCCGCACGAGCTGTCCGAGTCGCTCCCCGAGGACGAGGAGGAGGAAGGCTTCGACGTGCTATAGTTCATGCTCAAGACCCAGCCCAGTTTGTTGTGCAGCACCTGCTTGAGTCCCGGGGGCAGGGGCAGCACCTCCAGCGTGTCCACGTAGTCGGGCAGGAGCTGGCGCAGGCGGAAGCAGCACAGGTACTGCAGGGACGTGCAGCTGGCGCAGGAGCGGATCACCTTCATGCTGCTCTTGGCCGCCGTCGAGCACACCATGGGGTAAAACTTCTTGTTCTGCAGCTTGGTGGCTGCCACCCCTGCCAGGGCACAGCACCAGGGGGGCATGTTAGTTTAGACAGAGGGATCTCCCCCCTCCCACCTTCCCCGAACCCATTAACTGCAAAGCTGTTGGGAAAAGCTTTCCAAAATCCCAATCTGTTAAACAACAAACGTGACCTTCCTCCCACTCACTTCACACCTTGGTCTTCTGCTTTGCCAGGGTTTTCTGCTGCAGCCAGACTCGAGTTCCTCCCACCCCATCCCTGGCTCTCACCTATGCACTTGCGGTTCTTGAAGAATGTGAGCGTCCCGTGCCACGTGTCCAAATGCACCCCAATAATGGAGCCTTGGCCAAACCTCGAGGAGAAGTTTGTTTTGTCTCCCTTGTGATGCAGCAGTCCTGAAAACACACCCCAAAAATGGCATTCTGCGGAAAACCTGCACTCCAGGAATTCATCCCAACTCCCAGGCTGCTGGTACAGCCTCCTTCAGTGCCAAAAACATCCCTGCACTGCCTGATCCCTGCCCTCCCATCCCAGAGTGGCTGGTGGAAAGGGGAAGGTTGAGGTTTTACAACTCCAGAGCACAGGGAGCAGCACTGAAACCCCAAAGTGGTGATGTGTTGGAGTGAGAGCTCCTCTGGAGCCAGGCCCAGAGGAAAGCCAAAGCACAGGGGTTGAATTAAAACCTTTGATTAAGCTGAAATACATGAAGTCACACCAAAGTGAAATAGAAATGTAGATTTTTAACTTCTAGTAGAAATGTATGCTAAGTGCTTTAAACACTGAAAAGCTGCAGCAAAAGAGACCTTAAACACAGTTCTTTCTGCAGCAGCGTTACCCTTTCACAGAATTTCTTTACTCTAGACAAAACATAGATGGAATTATACTGTTCACATTTTTTAGATAGAGTGTTCACATAAACAATAAGAGCTGATAGAAACTATGTACTCAAATCTGTGTAATACCTATGTAATACTTGTGTAAGATCTACAATTGTTGGAATTAGACCAGGATAGGTTGAAAAAAGAAAAACTAAAATCATGTGTCAATCGTATTGGTTAATTAACAAATATAATCTACACTTCTGTAAGTTTAGAGAAGAAGAAGCAGCTATTTTTTACTTGCTGTTTTGCCTGCTGCTGCTTGGCCTTACCCCTTTGAACTCTACCTTCAGAAAACGATGAGACTATGGAACAAAGAACTTTAACAAGACATCAGCCTCCTCTGCTCTTTCACCCTCGGCTGAAAGGGAGGGTGTCCTGAGAAAAGCTCAACAGTGATGTGACAGTAGCACCCTGGTGCCCTGGAGGGTCCCACACCAGGTCTAAGGGCTCTGCAAAACGTGGGCCAGGAGAGATGCTCCGAGGGCTGCGAGCTGCCAGCAGCTGCTCTGGTGTCCTTAACGAAGGGATTCACAGGTCTGGGGGCACCTCCTGGGCCACTGCTGCCCATCCAGCCACCCTGTCCGTGTTACCTGTGTAAGAGAGACCCCAGCTGTCCTCGTCCTTGCCCAGCAGGCTGCAGAAGGTGTGGCGGTACTTGTCCAGGTTCACATCCGACGTCCCAATTCCCACCATCTGGGAGGCAAAGCAGGCAGTAAGAACACGAGCTCAGTGTCTTTTCAAGCAACAAAACACAAGCAAGATTCCACCTCCAATTCTTCCCTCCTCTTCCTGGCTCAGCCCAGAACACCCAGAGGGGTTGGTGAAGCCAACTCAGAGGTTTCAGGGTGGAGCTGAAGGCTGCCAGCTCCAATTTCCTTTCCTAAGTGAGGAGGCCCAGCTGAACTGCTGGAGAAGGTCGCTGTCCTGNGGCAGCCACAGCTTCTCTGGGCACCCTGTGCCAGGGCCTCCCCACCCTCCCAGGGAACAATTCCTTCCCAATATCCCATCCATCCCTGCCCTCTGGCAGTGGGAAGCCATTCCCTGTGTCCTGTCCCTCCATCCCTTGTCCCCAGTCCCTCTCCAGCTCTCCTGGAGCCCCTTTAGGCCCTGGAAGGGGCTCTGAGCTCTCCCTGGAGCCTTCTCTTGTTCAGGTGAGCACCCCCAGCTCTCCCAGCCTGGCTCCAGAGCAGAGGGGCTCCAGCCCTTGGGGCATCTCTGTGGCCTCCTCTGGATTTGCTCCAGCAACTCCACATCCCTTCAGTGCTGGGATCCCCAGGGCTGGGGCAGCTCTGCAGCTGGGGTCTCACCCGAGGGGCAGAATCCCCCCTCCCCTGCTGCCCACACTGGGCTCAGCCCAGCACAGGGGGGCTCTGGGTGCTCACGGCCAGGCCATGTCCAGTTCTCATCCTCCAACACTCCATGTCCTGCTCCCAGGGCTGCTCTCGATCCATTGCCTGCCCAGCCTGGATTGGTGCTTGGGATTGCCCTGACCCAGGTGCAGCACTGACACTTGGCTTTGTTCAACTTTTTCCCACGGCCCCACCTCTCCAGCCTGTCCAGGTCCCTCTGGATGCCCCATCCCTCCCCTCCAGGGTGTCACCTCCCCACACAGCTGGGTGTCAGCTCCAGGCTGGCCGAGGGTGCCCTGATCCCACTGTCCATGTCCCCAGCAGAGATGTGAAACAATACTGGCCCCAATGCCAGCCCCTGAGCAATGTCACTTGTCACTGGTCTCTGTTGACTCCAGCTCTTTGCTGGACAATTCCATGTCCACCAAGTGGTCCCTCTGTCAAATCCACATCTCTCCAGGTTAGAGACACCAGGCAAGGCAGCAACAAATGCTTTGCACAAATTCAAAGATGAGATCAGTTCCTCTTCCTTCACCCACCAACACTGCAACCCCATCCTGAATTTGTCAGGCAGGATTTGCCCTTAGTGAAGCCCTGATGGATGTCATTAATCACCTCCACGTTTTCCATGGGCCTTTGCATAGTTTCCAAAAGGATCTGCTCCATGACTGCCAGGCACAGAGGTGAGACTGGTCAGCCTGTACTTCCCCAGATCTTCCTTATTTCCCTTTTTAAAAATGGGGGTTATGTTTCCTCTTTTCCAGTCACTGGGAACTTCACCAGACTGCCACAGCTTCTCAGATATGACGGATAGTGGCTACACCACTTCATCCACCAGTTCCCCCAGATCCCAGGGACGCTTCTCATCAGATCCCCAGGGACTTGTGCACTTCCAGACAGCCTCAAACCTCATCTGCTGTGGTGGAACCTCCTCCTGCCAGCCCCTGCCCAAAACCCTGGGCATTTCTGCGTGCCCCACACGTACCATGTCAGTGCCATACACCGGGGAGGTCATCTTGATCTCCCAGAAGTGCTGCCCGTCTGCCAGCTCCTTGTTGCCGCGGATGGCGGCCGTGCCACAGCTGTACTCCATGTGGAAGTTCACCTTGCGGTTGTCACACGTCAGCAGGGTGGCTGTTGACTTGTTCAGGTCGTCCCACACCCAGTCGAAATCTGTTAAGGAAGCACAGAGGGGACAAGGATGGGCAAAGACCCTCAGGAATGACCGCCAGGCCAAAGCACAAGTGGACGTTTGTTTTAAGGGCCTGTTGGTGGGTTTGTTTGTATTTCTCTTATTGTTTAAGAGGGTAAATCTTAGGCTGTGCACATCAGAGAACTGCTTGAGGCCTGAACTACTCTGCAGTGTCCCAGCAGGGATGGATCAGTGCTCCAAAGCTGTCAGCATTCATCAGGCCCAATTTTAGCTGACACCAGGCAGAGCCTCCCTTCTCCCCACACTCCTCATGGGATCAAGGGGCGGCTTTGCCATGCCACAGGCTCTCCCAGCCAGTCCAAGCCCACCCTGTGCTCCGAGCCTGGCACCCCGCCAGCCATTCCAGGGATCAGGAGGGCCCTAAGCACCAGCTCTGTTTCACTGGAGGCCTAAGCCGGATCGGAAAGCAGGTCCTAGAGGTGAGCGCTGACGCCGTCACGGCTTCAGCCCTGAGCCCTGCAAACATGACAGCAGGCACGGGCTGGTAATCCTCCTGCGGCCTCAGGATGTAAACAAAGGAATGCCGGGACAGGGACGGGACACTGCAGGGGTCCCCCCATCCTGAGCCCCAAGGGAGCCCCTTACACTCGTCCTCCTCGCCGCAGCGGCAGTCGCGGACGCGGTGCAGGGCGTGCAGGCTGGAGCAGTAGGGAGCTTCACTCTGGTTCTCACAGTTGCAGTAGGACTCTCCCGTCACAGGGATGGCGCTCGGGATGGAGGGAGACAGGGAGGAAAACTCCGGCTCCGAGTCTGAGTCGCTGTGCTGCTGGGGAGAACAGGGAATGGTCACTGCCGGGCATCCCTGGCGTGGGAGCTGGGCTGGCAGAGCTCCCTGAGGGCTGTGCAGGGACATCCCCAGGCTCATGTCATGTCCTGGCCTGGCCTGTCACACAGGGAGGCTGTGCCCATGGAACTACCCTGCCTTGGGACACGGATGGTGCCTGCTGAGCTGCAGGGACCTCTCAGCACTCTGCAGTGCTGGTATGTTCTTTGTGCCTGCCAGGGACAAGGAGCTGTCACAGCAGGGTGACAAGTCTGGAACACATACATTTTGAAGGAAATTCTGTGCTGAAGCTTTGGCTTTCACCAGGCAGGTTCCAGGCATCAGCAGAGCCAAGCACTGCTCTGGAGAGGCTGTGAGGAGCCCAGGAGGCACGAGGGGGAGAAGGGAGAGGGGGCAGAACAAAGGGAGCCAGTTGAGCAGCACGGCTGCAGCTCCTCAGGCCAGCGCTGCAGACAGGCCCACGGGGAACCCAGGGCAGGATTAAAGGGCTTTTGTTTACTTTCATGAACACAAAAACCTGATTTACTGTTCCCCAGTGCCAAGAGACAAAAGTGATCCCGGACTGGACACTGCAAGAGTCACAGCCCAGTTTCACTCCTGTGTTACGGTGCTTCCTAAGGGATTCTCTTATCACTGATTGCAGTGAGTTACTCTAGGTTTACACACTGCTCAGGTGCTTGTTATTTACCCCCAAGGTAAGGGGTATTTAATGACAAAAATCCTTTAAACTCACATTCTTGCAGCTGTGTAAGACAGGGAATTGAAACTACTTGGGGTTATGTATGTACTACCCAGGCCTCCTCCTCGGGCCTGCAGACCCAAGAGCTTGGGTTCTGTCTTTCCTAACTGCTAACTTCTCCTAAGTACTGCCACCTAGAAATCCTGTCATTCTCGTGACTGCAGGCACAGAAAACTGCTCATTTTCTGGGAGCACAGTGCCTGGGTTGGGACACTGTGCTCTGGCAGTGGCCTCACGGCTTCAGTGTGGCTCTGAAGTGCCTGGAGCAGCTCCTTGTGTCCCCACCACTGCACGGGGAACTCAACTCACACACTCAAGTATTAGGGAAAGAGGGAAGGGTGGCAGAGGCGAATCAGTCACTCCTTGCATTGTTTCACCCCTGCTCTCCCTGCTGTGTTCCCATCTCCAGCGCACCTGGATCAGGTTCAGAAGTGATGTTCACATTGCAGAGTGGGAAATGTGAGGAAATCTCAGTCTGGAAACACTGCCCCACAATCTCCACCACCATCTCCAAGGGCCTCAGAGCCCAGGAGAGAGCACAGCAAGCCAGATTATGGAACTGATCCACTTCAAACACTTATCTAGAGCTCTGCTTCCAAAACAATATTTTAAAACATTGTACGTACTTCATGTATGACACACCCATTCTATGCTTAAAAAAGCATTTAGCTTAGTATCAATACTGACAATTATTAAATCCTTTCTGCTTTTGGCCAGTTCAGACCTGGTATCAGGGAAAGGAAAACATCCCCTGTGCCACCCAGAGCCCCCCGAGCCCAGCCTACCTGCCCGTCGGAGTCGTAGCCCCAGCCCCGGGCAGCGGCCCGGCCATCGGCCTCGCGCCGCACCCCGCTCAGGACGAAGTGCCAGGCCCGGCTGCTCCGCGGGCGCCGCGCCATGCTGCTCCCCGACAGGTAGGCTGGGGAAAGGGACACGAGGTTACACTTGTGCCATGTCCCACCGCCGCTCCCTGCGTCACCAAACCCCCCCGGTCACCCAACTCCTCACAGGGACCAGCACAACATCAGCCGATGCAAAGGAAGGTCGATCCGCATCAAGAGCCTCTGCAAACTTCAACCTCTTTCTCCACCCGGGGTCAACTTCTCCCTGAGCCACGTGTTCAACCGGCTCCTAGAAATGCTCTCAATATCCAGTGGTGGTGGCAGCAGCTGCCCCTCTGCAGGAACTGGATCCAGCAGCCACCTCTCACCTGGCCTGGGGAGCTTCAGGGCTGTCAGAATCACAGAATCGTTTGGGTTGGAAGGACCTTCAACCTCATCTCGTTCCCCTGCCTGCCACGGGCAGGGACACCTTTCAAGACACAGCCTCCGTGGTGCCCAGTGATCCTCCAGCAGCTGTCCTGGCTCTGGCCACCTGCACTGTCCCAGCCCCACTGCAGCCCGTCTGTCTGCAGGGAAGGTTTTCCACCTGCAACTGCCCTCTGAGGAAAGACTTTGCTCTCAGTGCTTGGAAGCACTGAGAGGAAGAGAAACCACTTTCCTGCTCTGGAGGGACACCAGGCTTGTGGCAGACCTGTCCCAACTTCTCTCAAGGACAGAGGCAGAAGGGAAGCAGCCGCCTGTCTCCCAGTCCAGCAGGGATGTTGTTCAGAGACAGATTTCCTGAGGCTCCTTCCCTGACAGGCCACGCCAGCTCCCAGCTCCCACACAGGAGCATTGCACTGGATACCACAGGGAAACTTCAGCTCCCAATCTCACCTCCCTGAAGTTTATCTTTGCAGGATTCAACCCCCCACCAAGAGGCACCCACAGGGTTGTAACCCTTGAACCCTCTCCCTCAGCTCAGCCCCGAGCCAGGGCCTGCCATAAAGCACCTGGCCCTGTTCCTCCTGTGCCTCAGTCCCCAGTGGGACAGCAGCTCCTGGAAAAGCAGGACAGGCCAAGCCACAGCCAGCTGTGCAGCTGCCCAAGGATGCTTTGACAAGCTCTGGAAATCCCACCTGCTGGAATCACAGGGCTCGCACAGCCACGCTGGGAAAGGACCTAAAAGCACAGCAGAAACCCCTTCTCCAGCTTTGCTGAGCACCCACGGCAGCCCAACAGAGCAGCTCTGCTCCCCCAGACCCTCGCTAAGGCTGGGGCTTAGAGTCAGCACAGAGATCCCAGTACATGATGCAGCACCAATGGCAGAGTCAGTCATGGAATCATTATAGCTGGAAAAGGTCTCTTGGATCATCGAGTCCAACCATTCCCCCAGCACTGCCAAGGCCACCACTGACCCATGTCCCCAAGAGCCACATCCACGCGGCTTTTGAATCCCTCCAGGGATGGTGGCTTCACCACTGCCCTGGGCAGCTGTGCCAGGGCCTGACCACCCTTCCCAAGAAGGAATATTCCCAATATCTAACCTAAACCTCCCCTGGCCCAGCCTGAGGCCTTTTCCCCTTGTCCTGTCCCTGTTCCCTGGGGGCAGAGCCCGACCCCCCCGGCTGCCCCCTCCTGTCAGGGAGTTGTGCAGAGCCACAAGGTCCCCCCTGAGCCTCCTTTTCTCCAGGCTGAGCACCTTTCCCAGCTCCCTCAGCCACTCCTGGTGCTCCAGCCCCTTCCCCAGCTCCGCTCCCTTCTCTGGACATGCTCCAGCCCCTCCATGTCCTTCTTGCCCAGAATCTCCCCTAGGATTAGAGGTGCCTCACCAGTGCCAGCGCAGGGGACGCCCGCTGTCCCGCTCCTGCCGTCACGCCAGCGCTGCTACAAAAAGCCCCTCCGCGCTGAGGGGCCCTGGGCCGCTGAGGCCTGTCCCCGGCCCGAGGCGATGCTGCGGCGTGACCCGCACAGCGCCCGCGCTGCCCCAGCGCTTCCCCAGGCACCGAGCGGCGCGGGGGTACCACGGCGAGAGGCCCGGACCGGCTCCCTGGCCACGGCTCCACCGAGGGCGGGCACCGGAGCCTCGGCTGTCCCGGCAGCGAGGCGCGGCCGGACAGGACAAGGCAAGGCCAGGCCACACCACCGCGCTTGGGTCGCACAAGCCCGGCCCGCCCTGAGCTAAACCCCAACCCCC